>PVJL010004692.1:0-123985 GCA_004026885.1 Lyroderma lyra | reverse complement strand
TGTCTCCATCTGCAAAAACACGCCTTAGTTATGCAGAAAGTGCTCAGCTTCCTTCAGAAAAGTCTCCAAATGCTGCTTAGTCTTGGGAACTTTGCACATACGGATGTTAAAAGTAATTCTGAGATGCTGAGGAAAGCCACCAAATGAGATAGCAAACTTGCTCTGGTCTTACCCCTTGTCCACGCTGGCATGGACGGCGGCAACAACACCTTCGAGGACCTGAAGAGGGTCCCGCGGCCCACCGAGGTCAGCACTGCCTCCACTGCGAAGGGAAAGAGGAGAACTGATGGAGGGGCTCAAGCCCTGACGTGAGCCTGGCATCCACACGCAGCCAAACCCTTCTGATGGGGGCAGGCGCGCACTGCCAGCTCTTGGACGTACCGAGCCCTACACCACACGCTAGGATGTGGACTGCATCGCGTTCTGCGCTTACAGAGCGCGTAGCCTAATAAATGCGTGTTTTCCTATCAAGAGAATAAAATCTAATTGCATTGTCATTCAAAAAACATTGTGAACATTAAATACAGGAGGTATTTTAAACGTTAAATAGGTACTAATCATCTAAATTCCCCGCTTGACCTTTATCAAAACGCTCATATTTTCATGGTACTTAATAGATTCCAGACACTGTTAAATGCTTTACGTACATTCTGCCATTTAGTAATCCCAACAGCCCACAAGGATATGCCCAATGGATAAACGCAAATGTCTGGAACTTTTGAAAATGCAGCAGAGGAAGAGGAAAGGGATGTTTTAGATGAGTTTTCTGAACAATTTAAGTTCTATCATTTAAATCTGCTGCTGGATTCAGGTTTTCTCATGCCTTTGTTATTTTATGCCCACTAAATTTTACTAACGTAAATGTTACGGAAACTGTCGGTAGGAACCCCTGTTCCTTTGAAAGAGACGTTGCGCAACTCAGGATGGTCCTCTCCCTTCCACTGCTAAAAGATTTAACGCACACTGACTGCATTTCTTCCGCGTATCAAGGATAACATTTATTAGGTCAGAACCAAATCCTTAGTAGGAGAACTGGGTGCAGGGGACGCGAGAGCAGCATACTTTACATCAGAATTTTATAAATGTAAAAATAATGACATCTTATTTTATTTCAACTCTTAATGAAAATGTGCAAATTTTTTGGAAATAAGCTTAAATTCATTAGAGCACTAATGTTTCAAAATGTTTCTTTTTGTGAGTTTCATCTAAATCTTAATTTAAGAAATGAAAAAATAACTATGGACCAAAAGGTACAAATGTGGCAAGTGTCCATCATTTGGAAGACGAAAGTGATTCCTATAAACACTAGCATGACCACCATCAAAACATAATGGTAATTTCATCAATTGGCATTTATCATTTCTAAAAACAGCTACATTTTATTTCTCTCTCTATAAAATCACCAGATACCTCAGAGCATTAAAAGGTGAAAACTGCATGAAGCTGAGTAATTAAACTGATAAAGGCTCATTTGATTTCAATTCAGCTGTTGCAAACTGACATGCATTTAATCAAAAAGTTCCTCAAGAGCAATACAGAATTGCAAAGAACACTTAAAAGGAGAATGAATTAAACACAACGAAATCTTTCAGCCTAATTGCATTATTCACAGAAAGCACTAGACGCCTCATTATTTTCTTAGCTTCACCTTTCCTCTCTTTTCTAATCCTCTTTATAATTCCTATAAAGACACCAGCATATCAACATAAAGTTGGAATTTCTCAATTGTGGGGTATTCGTTTTGTTTGTTTGGTTTTTGGGGTTTTTTTGCTATCCTTGCAGGTAAATGATGTCTTAAGACACCTAACAGATGTCTAACTTCCTCAGTACGCGATTAACTTCGCCTTGCGTAATTTCAAAAGAACCTGGGGGAACCATTTCCTCACTGCTACAAAGGGAAATCAGAAAAGGCAAGATCTGCAAATCCACCCTGAGGTCACATGACACTCTGACTCTTAGCTGTTTCACAGGCCACTCTGGCCTTTCCTTTAGGAATAATCTGGGAGAGGGGTGTCTAACCAGAAGTTAGCTGGTCTCTTGACATATTACACACAATACCAATATCAAAACATTTTCATGATTCTCTATTCCCAAGACATAAGACTTTGAGAAATCTAGTAAAAATCTGTTTTATAAAGTGCTTCCTCATTTAAAAAATGCTTCTGCATGTGTGATGGCATCTTCATAACAACCATGAAACAACTGCTATACTCTTGACAAAATATCACCTCAGACTTCCCTCAGTGACGATCTTACGGCTTACCTCAATGCAGCAATTATTTTCATTATTGCACTCTGCACCACATCCTTGGGTGAGAGGTCAAGAGGGCCCACGGCCACCTCCAGCAGCTGCTGAATCATTCCTAGAGGCTGGCCATCTAAACACATGGCCACAGCCTGATCATGAAGTCTTCCCTTTTCTGATCGGGATAGATCATAGAGGTTACTGTATTTCTGCAGTAGCTCCTGAAAAAAAAAAATGGTAATCAACACTTCAGTAACCAATAGAAATTAAACATCTCTGTGTACAGAGATGTACACGAAGAAGATTCTGAAAGCAAATACATTACAACCGCAAACCAGAGAAGGACACACACTGGTTGTCGAGAGCTCGAGTGCAAGGCCTGCTCCAGCCCGTACTCGACAGCGGGCCTCCGCGGTCTCAGACGTCAGGGCCTGCACAAGGAATCTGAGGACAATGGTCCTGTGGGCACTAAAGGATGTAACACAAAGGCCAGTCCTTTAGCATAGCGTCAGGCACAAGACAATGGTGCTCAGTGCAAACGTCTCTATTGTCATTGTGCTACAGCCATGTAACAGTTACAATCCACTGAGCATCGACTGCATAAACTGAGGGATTGTGTATACGCTACCTAATTCAATGCTTATAATAATCCTTCACGGAGCTTTAATTAGCTCCATTTTATCAAAAGGAAAATTAAAGACCAAAGATGTTAGCATGTCCAAGCCACACAGGCAGCCATCAATGGAGGTAGGGTTAGACTCTACAAGTCTCCTTTCTGCAGCCCTCATGTCCCACTGCTATCCCTCATTGATAACGTCGGTAAGAACCAAAGTGACAAGAAATTTAAGGAGGAGGATGCAAACTCTTGTTTTCAGCACACTTCATATTACCACCACTTTGCAGGTTCTTTGCAGTCTCACATGTCATCCTGAACACACTGTCTCATCTTTCAAAACCACTACGTGAACAGTAACTGGCTAGCTGATGATACTGAAGAACTACTATTAGTGATTTTTTATTGTGATAATGTTGTAGTGTTTACATGTAAATGTATCTTTTAGAAGTGGCTATGGAAGTATTCATGGATAACATGGAAAGATGACGGAGGTTTTCTTCAAAGTAACGCCAGGAGCAGGGTGAGGACAGGTATGCACGAAATGAGATCGGTCCCATTGTGATCACTGTTGAAGCTGGGGGTCGGCAGGGCCATTACCAGCACCCCACTGAGACAAGAGGAACTGAGTTGTCGGATGAAGACCTTTCATTCTGACTGTTACTAATCTTGGGTTCTAAGATGTTCCTTCACTGGGTATATAATTAGAGGCTAAAACCAAGGCCTCAACTTAAAAGGGACAAATGCATGACATTAGAAGTTTATTTCCAGCATTTGCTATGACAGGTACCTTAATAAAATCAAATCATGTCCAATTTAGGAACTAGAAGCATCTCCTCCTATTAGGGACCACTGATGGTCTAACTGCACAGCATTTGTTAGTGGCCACTGGGTACCGTCAAATCACAGTCTGTTTGAAACAAATGACGTTCTTGTTAATAACCTTCTTGGCCTCACCACACTATGGTCAGTGAAAGACAAGGAGAATGACAATTCTCCAGATTTGAATATAGTAGATCCCATAACAAAAAAGACTATTTTAACATCTAAAATTTGTTATTTAATAAAGAAATTTTATACTAATAAGTATAAATCACTTGTACATGAAGAGTCCAAGTTTACCCTAATTCGTGTAATTATGGATTAAAGCATTGTAAATGCCAGCCAATCCGTTCCTGGTCAAGGCTTCTACGTCGCTCACACCATTATTTAATGTTGTCCGTCAGACAGGCTGACACTGAAAATACAAAATGAAATGAAACTGCTATCAAACTTCTGAATGCTGCCCAGTATCTCTTCCACAAGGGGTTTGCATTTATTGACTCCCTGATACACTGAAGTCTTTCATTTGTTCATTATCTGAATGCCTCTCCACTGAATGATCTTTCTAATCAGGGGTATATTTTTTACAGGCTAAGAATACAATTCAATAAACACATAAAGTCTAAGAAAAATGAAAAACGAGGTCTGTGGCCACTCATGAGCTCACTGACCACAGCATTAAAGGGGTACGTGGAACATTATTTCTATATCTCAACATTGTTCGTTGATCTGCCAACTTCTCAGTTATGGGAAAGACCAGCCACAAATCCCACGGCTGTGCTCTGTGGAATGGTGCAGAACACAAGCTCTGAAGCCCTCGGAGGGTTTCCTAACAGACTGGTCCTTTGAGGACCCCCACCGTGGGCACCCCTCCAGACTGTTAGGACAGTGCTTGTGAGACAGTGTTTGTGAGGGGCTCAACGAGAAACCAACAAGGAACGAGTTTACAAGCAACGAAGTTCATGCCGATAATAAAGCAATATTGGAAACATGAGACAAAAACAGGATGAGACCAGAGGGGAAGGGGGGCAGGGGAGTCAAATACATGGTGATAGAAGGAGAAGTGACTGGGTGGTAAGCCCATCACGCAACACACAGATGATATATTTATTGAATTGTACACCTGAAGCCTATATAATTCTACTAACCAAAATCACCCCAATAAATTTAATAATAAAATAAAACAGGATGAGTATACACAATTCAAAAAAAACCCCGAACTACTGAAACAGGCACGGGTAGTTACTTCCGATCTTTTTCTGAAATGGGGGGAATCTACCATTACTGAGTTAGGGCGCGTAGCTCCTACCCGCTCTAAGTGGAGCTGGCAAACCACTGCCCACACCAGTCCTCAGCTTTGGCATACGCCTCCATCCGGGGTACCCGGTGCCGGGTGCAAATCAGACCCCACCCTGTCACCTCCTCCTCCCAGGTTACCAGTTGTGTGAAGTGGCCTAAAACCCCTTTCAAAGAAGTGAAAACTGAACTGATGACGAGGAAGTTAAAGGCCTGAGAACCCTTCCCAGGATAACGGCAATACTGAAAACCCCATCAAAAGGACTGACGTAGCTTCAAGGACAAAGGAGAGAACCACTGATACTGAATGACTGCACTTACCACAGAACAAGTTTTCATTTTATTACCTGCTCGCTATTCTTCAGAGACACGATGAAGCTGTGGTTGAGGGTTTCCAGGTGAGCAAGTGATTTCTCCAGATGACTCAAGGCATCGGCATAGGTCACCTTAGAGTCATGAGCGTCCTGAAGGTCGTCTTCCGGATTTCTTTTCTTTGGCTTCTCAATGAAATGCCTGACTGTCGTAACAGCCTTTCTGGTCATCTCCTTACGTGCTTCCACGGGCAGCTTTAACAACAAATAGTACTGGACAGTGAGACAAACCAGTCCTACATCTTTATATGCAGCATATTTAATAAGGCATTAGTGAGACAGAAAGAACACAGTGACGTTTTCATGTATACGACTTTAACCAATTAGTAAGACTTTTGCTACAGCAGCTTTTCTTTCTGCAAAGGAAACAAAAACAATGTGACACCAGCTGCACCATTAAATTGGTGAAAAGAGATTTTTTGAAATGCCAATCCCCAAAGCAGGCAGTGTTACGATAAAACCAGTATTCAAACAGAATACCGGGTGCAGTGCAAAAATGAGGAGTTGTTTCTACAACCAAAATTCCCAGTTCTGATCGCTTATTATAAGGAAAGAATCCAAAAGAAGAAAATAGTGTATGTGTGAAGATTTTAACTGGGATAAGACTATACAACTTCAAAAACAATCTAACTGCCTAATATTAAGGGAAAAGGTAACTTCTGATATTGAAGAATTACTACTAAATGATAGCTTATGATAAATTATCGGCTAAAATATTAAGCAGTCATTAAAATTAGCATTGCAAAAACAGTATAGCAATTTGGAGAGTGTTTACCATACAATGTAAGCTTTAGGAATCAAAAATCATACAACTGTCCACATCATGGTTACATTAAAATCTGAACTATACTTGTACATATGGCTGAAAACAAAAATATATACACATAGACATGTAGACACACAAAACTACTAGTGACTATTTATGCTGACATGCTGGGATTATCAGCAATTCTGTTCTCAACTTCCCAAATTTTCTGTAATAATGTTATATTCACTCATTTACTCACAACGTATTTACTGAATTATAACATGTGCCAGTCACTTTGTTAGGTATGCAGGAGCTGTGTTTTTCTAATAAGAGAATACTAAAAACACTAAGCTCACTTGGCCTCAAGAATACACAATTACATCTAACCCTAACACATTTTAATAGGGGCACCACACACCTCTGGGCCCTTCTGGGGCCCTGTCCTCTGACTTGTGCTAGTCTGGATCCTGGATTTTAGTTTCTTGTCCACTACCGATATGCATTCACTACATTCTGAATAGGACTTTTTGTTGATTAAACACACACACACACACCAGATAAAAAGACAAAATTTTATGCTTCCCATTTAAGTTTCTTAAAAATTTTCTTAAAAGTGGTCACTGTGTCTCATTATTCTGAAAAGTGGGTGTGGCATCAGTATAGGGCATCAGTCCACGGGGAGGGGACCTCTCCCAACCCTAGCAGTTGCTCTGCACAGAATTAATGTTTTAAGATGTAGATGGTTAACATCTTCTTAATCCCGCAGAGATACTACTAAAAGGTATCTTTGAGAAAGTACTACCATTTCCACTGAATTGTAACCAAGTGCTTGCTTTGCAAACGCAGCTTCACTGTAAGGTCTGCAGCCCCGGCCATACCAGACTACCTCCAAGCAGCCGCAGCACAACACAAAGTAAGCAGCTACCACCGAGCGGCAAGAAGTACGATGACATCGTCTTTTCCCAATCCAAAGAAACAGTACACTGCTTTCTGTGACTGAGACATACAAGACGCTAGAACTTGGGTGTCGTTCAACAGTCCGCCCTACTTCCCCGTGATGTGGACGGGCAGACTGAGCCCCAGGGAGAGGACGCAGCAGGCGTGAGCTCATCACTGAGTGAGAGGAGAAGGCGGCAGAACTGGGATCCTCCTGCGACCAAGTCAGTGTCTTCCCAGTTGTCTCTGCCACCTCAAGGTGCTGCCAGGGCGGATGGCCCAGTGCCGCTGGTTGAACGCTGAACAACAACGAGGGCAAACGACAATACAGCCTAGTGAATCCTTCCTTTCCATGCACTTGGATCTGTCTTCCCAGGAAACTTGGGTCTGGGGAGTTACTTGGATACCAGCTGGCCAAATGCTTGAATCTTCCCAGCCAGTGGTGGGGCGTGGAAGCGTGTCAACAGCAGACTGGCAGGGCAGTAGGGGCAGGGGACAGGGTCCCGGGAGCCCCTGAGCCCCTGGTTCATTAAGTCCTGCTGCAATCCCTGTTTCTAAGGTTTCACTTGCCCTTGTCAACCACCCCTGGGATGGTTGGTGAGGGCAAAGGGCACTGAACTCAGAAAACCCTCAGGAAGTGTCTGATGTTTACTATCTATCTGGGTGACTAGGCAACTTGTTCAGTTTCTATCAGTAAAGTGTGAAAAATGTCATCTGCTCTACAACGCCATCTGAAGCAATTAAATGAGATAATAGATGAAACCATCAGCAGGACATCTTACTCATAGTAAAAGCTCAAGAAATAGAAGCTGGATTTTACCTGGACCCATTGATACAATACACAGGCCACCTTCCATCGTTTCTTATCTTCCTGATAAATTCACCACAGAACTTCGTCTTAGGAAAACCTTTCTCAAGCTGCCCAAACTCTTCAGTGTGGTACCAGAGGCCTGGTGCGAGCGAGCCCTGACGGTAAGGCTGGGCCCCAGGCCGCAAGTGTGCGGCACACACAGACTTCATTGCTCCGAATCGGACCACCTTAATGGAATGCTCTTCTCTTCCTTCTCTGCCAGGCGAATTCCTAGTCCCATTTCAGTATCAGGACACCAGGACTCCTCTGTGTCTTCAGCCTCTGCAGACTGTCGGGCGGCAAGTCCTCGGCTCGCTGCGTCCAGGCCCCCGGGGACGGCTGTGCTTCCGGAGAGCCCGCGCTGGCCATGGCAGGTGAGTGCGTTTTCTCAGTGTCGTCAAGAGTTTTTTTTTCCCTTACTTTTAATGACCTTTCAAAATAACAATTAACCTAATACTCATTAGGAACACCAAGGACAAACAAATGCAAGCCGAAGTTCATTTTCCCGAGGGCGCTGGGGCCGCTAAGGTGCAGATAAAGGATGGCAGCGCTTTGCCCTGACCCAGCATTCAGGTGTCTCACCTCCTTACTCTGTGACCACAGTTCCCTTGCTGAAAGGCCACAGGGTGAGATTATAAGTTTAACACTGAACTTACAGTTAGTTCTTTAAACCCTTCTGTGATGGTGAGAAGTAAGAGGAAGGCAGACTGACAAAAGGTACCAGAGTGAAAATCAGCACGCTCCTCGCTACCCTCAGGCGTCACAAGTCACTCCTCACCTTCCTTTTTGAAGCCCACAGGACTAACACGTCATTCGCACATGTCGCTACTGTAGTAACCAGCCTGAGAGTCTGTGAAACGACTCCGACAGCAACTTGCACACACGTTACTGAACAGCTGGGGTCAGCCCCCAGGGCAAAGAAAACCTCCGACGGTACAACACGGACAGGTTCTCAGAAACCTGCGGACCAGAGTGTGCCCACGGCTGCAACTCACCAGTGACTCCGCCGCACCCTGTCCCTGTAACAGGGCCGTACGAGACTCAAGTTGCTAAAGGACATTTTAAAGGACTTCAAACGAAAATAAAACAGAGTTGCACTGGAAGACGCACAAGGACATCAAACTAGTGGTGACTTTCAGTTCATTCATTTAATACATGTCCACTGAGTGTATGCTGTACCTTTGCCTTAGGCTGGGTGCTGGTGACAGAATCAGAGCAGGTCCCTGCCCCCAGGTATGCCAAAGTCTGGTCAGAAATAGAGAAAAGACATTACCAAGAAGCGCAATTGTGATAAAACTGCAACAGGGCAAACAGGAGGGTCGGGGGGGTGGGGGGCCTTGGAACGCGGACTTGTCCTGACCAGACGTGAGGGGCTGGGAGGTCAGGAAAGGTGGGCTAAAGGAGGCGACTTCTAAGAATCGTCCCAGGAGCGAGGGGGCATTAGGACAGGAAAAGAATTATTCCAGGAGGTCACAAGGTCAAAGCAGCAAGTGGGAACCTGGGAGGAAGTCAGCTGGTCTCAAATGCAGAGTACGAGTGCAGGCCCGTCAGCGAACGAGGAAGAATTAAGCAGCCCTGACAACAGGAAGAGCCCACACGCTAGGCTGATGAGACTGTTTATCCCATCAAGCCTGGGGAGGGACGAAAGGACCTTCAGCAGAAGAGTGGCACCATCAGTATCATCTCTCAGGCAATGGCTTGATTTCAAAGTCATCAAGGCAAGTTTCACCACGTGCAGGCACTTTAAGGCTGATAAATCTTGCTAAGAATATACTTCTTTGTTCCTAAAATGCACTTAGCATGACTTTGAGGATAAAACTGATACTTAGGAAATGGCAGGTGACTTAAAACCCAGGGTCAGATCAGGCGGAAAAATGGGGGGGGGGGGGGGTGGCGGGGGGGGTTGCACATGGTTTACACTGCTAACAGCAACTACATAAAACAATGAGAAAATCAAGAGCACAATTATTTTAGTCACGTATTTTTTAACATCACAGTTAATCTGACGAATAAAGGACCGATAAGCTACCCACTCATGTTGGTTTCCTTTTCAAACCTCACGCTACTTCTCCTTCATTTCTCCCTCCTTCAGACATGAACACTTCAGCTCTCACCATGTGCTAGGCCTGGCCTTGGCACAGGGGGACAAACGTAAATGAAGACACCATGTCTACCTCTGGAGAACATCCATGTTAATGGGAAAGCCAAACTCAGAAATAAATGTTCACAAACTGCGACAGCAATATAAATGAAGTGTGTGGGTGCACCTGGAAACAACCTGTCTCAAAGGCAAATGGTCTTTACAAAGGCGGAAACCAGGATGGGAAGGCCCAGCCAGTACTGCTGTGGGAGGGAGGGGGTGGGTGGGTCTCAGGCAGAGAGCAGCGAGAAGACTCAGTCTTTACAAAAGAGAACGCTTTACGGCTGTGCCCGCAACCCCCAGGGGCAAAATCAACATACTCCCACCCAAACCAGGGGTGCTCTGCCTCAAGGGCTCTCAGCAGAGTGGGGGTGGGTGGATACAAAGCCAGCCCTAACTAACAGTGTTTTCGGGGAACTAGGAAGAACTGTTTGAGAGAGAGGTCTACCTCGCCCAGGAGTAGGATTCCCCCTAGCGCCCAGAAAAGTCAGACACTGCTCTTCCTCCAGCTCACTCCCACACCACACCTGGAAAGTCCCTGTCCTGGGGTACGGAAAAGCCGTGCGGCGGAAATGGAAGGTCTGTGGGTGTTCAGAAAGGAACCATCCTGCAGGAGATGAGATGCACTGAGGGCTGGGGTCACCACAGTGCCATGACGAGAAACTTTCACATTCTCCTTTAGGCCAGTGGCCTTTAAACCGGGGTACGTATGCCACCGGCAGAGTCTTTTCAAGGGGTGCACAAGTGTAGGTAGTTTTAAGCGAATCGGTTTCTGAATTTACACCTCCTTAAAACTGATCGCTCCGAGACATGCCAGAGGTCAGGGTGCTCAACCTGTTCTCCTCACAGCTGCCCTTTGGCAATGCATCTGCCTCACGTTCTTCCAGAATCTGACTTGGATACACCGTCCTGGATTCCATGAGGCTCCGGAAAACCAAACCCAGGGACAATTTAAAATACCAGCGTGTGAGAGGACTCGGGTGTCTGCATGACAGTTTCTTTATGCATGCCACAAGGTTTCCAATTCTTTACTTTCGATAACATTGATGAAGAATCTCATTGAGCTGTCGGCTGAGAAATCATTAAAAATAATTTTTAACGATAGATCACTACATGATTTGGGGCTGGTAACTTGGAGGGCATCCAAAGAACTGAATGGCACTGTTATGACAAATTCCTTCCCCATCCCCTTATGTGAACAAGGTCTTTAAATATTCATAGCTATAAAAATGTCAGCGGGGAAGCACTGACGTACAACGCAGCCTTAATCTAGCAGTAAGTAACAGGCATCCAAGGGCAAGTAAACTAATTAAAAACAATGTTTAAAGCCCTACCACCTCATGAAGTACATTTTAAGTACAACTGTATTTTTATAATTACTACCTAGTTATCGAAAATTCTGATGTATCTATATTGCTCTGATGTAATGTATATTGCAATAACTGAGGCAATAACTTAATGTAGAATAATTTAAAAAGAAATCTTACTGCCCTATGGTCACAAGAAAAACTTTAAATGTTAATTTCTATTTATATAATTATTTTTGATATAGGGAAACAAGACTTTAAAGCACAAAAGCATGGCATTATGATAAAATTACATGAAAAGAAACTTCAAAAACTTAGCACAAATAGTCTGCCCAAACTCCTTCACTAAGGAATCTGAACCAATTCCAAGGTGATTCCAGCATGTGTCTCCATGATGACCATAGTGCTGCCAGGAGAACTGACTGTCCCAGCCAAAACCTGGTGACAGCCCTATAAACCTGACACCCCCACCCCTTTAGAACAGACACTTTAGAAAGCTTGCATTATCTTCCCTGTCTCTGCCCCTTGGAGATGGAAATCTTGTGCCACTCAGCCCTGTCTCCTCAAGGACGTGAAGCCATCACTGAAATGCAAGTGCCTTGCTCCAACCTGCACGTCTTCTATCAAAAACGCAAAGTCTGTCTTTCAGGTAAGTGCCACTGAGCAAACCCAGGCGGCCGAGTCACAGGGACCAGCACCCCCTGCCTCCAGTGCCTTTCCTCTAGCACATTCCAGCATTTATAAAGTCTCCTGCCTTTATTTTAGCAAAGTCAGACTCAGCTGACCAGGATGCTCTTTCCTGCTGCAGTCATCAGTATAAAACACGTTCTTAACCACCCTTACCCAAAGGCTGGCTTCACTTCTCTTTGACAGAAGAAACAAAGTAGAAAGAGTCTGAGAAAAAAGAAAAGATGTAACCTTTCGAACTGCTAAGATGTGCCTGTATGAAGGGGACAGTGGTGGATACCAAATCACTATATTATTGCAGACTGTCCTGAACATAAATAGCGCTACCTAACAGTTTTTAAATGTCAATGCTCATAATACTGAATATGACCTCATCCTTGTATCCCTTTAAAATTACAATAACAAAATTTTAACTATCACGTGCTATGATCTGAATGTGTGTAGTCCCCCCACATCTATGTTAAAATTCTAACCCCCAAAGGTGATGGTATTAGTGGGTGGGGCTTCTGGGAGGTGCTTAAATCATGGGGTGGAGCCCTCACTAATGGGGTTGTCTTACAAAGAGGCGCCAGAGAGCTCCATCGCCTTTCTGCTAAGGCAGTAAAAAAGCACCAACCATGAACCAGTAAAGGGCTCGGACCAGAACTCGAAGATGTCCACTCCTGTATCTTGGACTTTCAGCCTCCAGAATTGTGAGCAATCAACTGCTGTCGTTGACAAATTCTGCTATCTATCCACCACTCGGCCTGAGGTGTTTTCTCATAGCAGCCTGAAGAGACCATGGCACTGAGTGAGAGAGGAGCCAGGTTATCTTCAATTCGCTCAGGCACACGAGTAAAGGACCTTCAAGTCCACGGCTCTAGAGTACTGCCTCCCAGGAACGTGGTGTCTACACCACATGCACTGAAATCCACTGAGTGCACTTCAGAGATGCCAGCTCTGAGCCTGTTAGATTTACTGACTCCATCCAGGGGCTTAGGGAGGGCACTGGCATTGGAGAGAAGAAACCTGTGTTTTACACAGGCTTTTCTTGGTTAATTCCAGTGGCAATGAAAGTGTGTGACACATTATTGTAAGCTCTGGGGACTTTAAACCTCCATTTGACCCAACCATTTGGCCAGTGGTGGTATGGCCAGAGGTGGCTCCTGGGCCTGAGGGACAGTCAGGAGGTCACTGCAAGAGTCTCGGGGCGGGGAAACACTGAAAGGCAGTGGCAATTTTGGATTTAAATGACAGATGTGAAAGAACCAAGAGACACCAATACACTGTCTGGTGCTGCTGCTGGGTATGCACTTCCCTTGATGTATGTAGTCAGGTACCTGGTCAGTCGACACAGTAACTTCCAGACTTTTCTGTCCAAGACCCAAGTAAGAAACAGATTGTACAGAAAACCTGAATAATATCACAATACATGTACATACACATATGCAGACACTAAAAGCAGACAAAAGTTTCATGCAACGATACAACCCTTATGACAGTGAGCTACATTCTGCTGTTTTCTATTTTAATGTGTAGTCTAGTGTCTTTTTTGTTCATTTTTAATGCCAATCACATCATTTGGGGTGGGGTGGAGAAGCGCAAGTTCCCTGGCTGAGAATCGAACCCAGGCTGCGGCACTGAGAGCCTAATCACATTTTAATTACAGTATCTACTGGTGGGTTATAACTCAATAGTTTGTAAAACAAAGGAAAATCTGTTTCAATGGTGACAATACACCTTACAGGGACCAACAAGGTATCCAATGACCTAAGTTAGAGTTTACCGATTTCATTACAAAGAAATCATTTCATGGTTTACCAACAGTGCCACAGCCACCCCCTCTCTGTGTTACCACACACGCTTCACTTCCACGTCCTTCCCTACGAGACGAGGACCCGGAGCTTACCTGGTCTTTATTCTGAGAGAGTACTGCAGCATTTTAAGCAGTTTTCACATTGTAAATACAGAACATTATGAAACAGTATCTTAAGTATTATGTAATTGAACATAAAAACTGAAGTTTAAAATTTTGCTTTATATACCTAACGACAACAGAAATCACCATGATAATTTGGCTCTTTTGTTTTAACTATCAATTGTTAATACAATAAAAACGAATGATGCAGGACATGAAGGTGACGTTATCTTCACCTTCACGTTGTAGTGTCATCACAGATGTACCATCGTTCTTCATCAGAGCATTAATGGCCTGACCTTGTTTACTGATCACTCTCAGTAGTGACATAAGCTAGTAGCCTTCTACATTTTCTAAGACCTTGAATGGCGCCTTTATTTTAATAGGGAGGGGCAAAGGCGTTAGAAATGAGCTGGAATGTGACTGCAATCTGCACCGTTGTCGTACATGTACAGGTTTTAACAAAATCTGCAAGGATCTAGATCACATTTTCCATTTAAAAATCTCTTTGGATCATGTGTATGCACATACATGTGCTTACCACACAAACTGTTATTCTTAAGGTCATTTTAGGTAGAGCCAGTCAATTTATATAAAAAACCCAGTGTAATTATGAAAACAGAGATCTTATTTCAATACTTAAAACTACTTAGAATCATTAAAAACTGAATTGTTACTAGCTTTCTGAGATTGAGCTGAAAAGAATTAAGATTTTTTTTAACCTTAAAGGTAATAACACCACAGGAAGACAAAAGCAGAAGGGGAACCAGCCAATACTGAGTTCCTACTTGCACCAAGACCTTTTAAACGTTGTTTTATTTAATCCTCACAATAGCTACACACTGTGTAGCTCAGAATATTGCGGGCCTCCTCCTCACATCCCCTCCAGCTGTTGATCGTGCAGGATGTGCAGGACGAGTCACGCTGCTCCAGGCTTCAGTCCTGACAGAACCATACCACTCAGGGTGACGTCCTCCCTCCCACCACTGTGGTTAGTTCGGGTAATCCAAGCCAAAGCTAGTTAGAGCCTGGCCTAGCAGGGGCCACAGGGACAAGTTCAGGGGTGACCTAGCAGCACTAAGCTTAGAATTTGTTTGGTGCTTACAGGAAGCTGTCTCACTGGATAGGGCTGGATATGAATCAGGAAGCAATATAGCCCTAATTATTGCTGATCATTGCACAGAAGCAAAGAACCTTACGATGAAGCTAACACAGGAGACCACAGAGAAAAGAGATGGTCAGAAACTAGCTCCCTGATGACCACCTGCTGTTAAATCAGCCAACCCTGAAGTTAGCCCAGTGCTGGACCTTTGAGCTACATGAGCCAGGAAATTTTCTGGCCAGTTAATCCAATATAATGGGATTTTTACTCGTGTGTAAAAATATTCTGAAATTAATCTATATTTGTATAGTAGTGATTATTGTTCCCCATTATACAGAGGAGAAACTCAGAAGATAGAGGCTACCATTAGAAGAATTTACAATGTGTCTTAAGATCTATCAAGATTCAACTCAACATTTCAGAGGCCACAATATTAACACCCAGAATTTCCCAGATTTTCCTGGGTCTGTGTTGATTTAAAATGGTTCTGCTGTTCTCATGAGAATTTTTAACACCTGCTGATCCGTGGCATCAATCCACCAGTCTTTCACACACACAGGTGGCATGAGAAATCCCTCATCAGACCAGGTGTAGCAGTTACAACACAATTAAGGAACTCTGTTAGGTGATTCAGTGAAATAAAGGTTAAAACAGTGTGTGGAATTTCCTCAAAGTATGCTTATAAAGATGCTTGATGAAAACAAATACATGCCCAAGCCTGCCCAGTATTAACGACTGCAACTCCAGTGAGCTTGCTCGTGATGCCTAGGCGTGCTCCCTCATCACCGCCTGTGAGTCACTGCAATGGCCGTCACATCAGACTCTTCCTGTCTCTGGGCTAGAGCCTGTTTCCTTCTCCAAATCACCAAAGTGATCCTTCTCAAGTGAAAATCTGATAATATCACTACCTGGCTTGACACTTAACGTCTGATTAATTCACGCCCAGGATGGAGTCGAACCCCTCGAGCCAGGTATGTGAGAGTTTTCAACACCAAGCCCTTCCTTCTCTCCCTAGTCTCATTCCTACCCTTCATTTTATAACCATGTTGCTTGTAGTTCACTAAAGGCACTAGGTTATTTCATGCTTTTATTAAAACTGCTAAATCTGGAATGTTCCTCCTCTTCTAATCTTTCCTGTTGGTACTCATGACAGATATCCTCATTTTATTAAGACTTGGTTCACTCAAATAAATGGTGATGGAAAGAACTGCCTGTGGGTGGTGAGCACGTAACACAACACACAGACGACGCGCTGTAGGACTGTACTCCTGGAACCTGTGTAATTTTGCTAACCAATGTCACCCCAACAAATTTAACAAAGACTCAGCTCAAATACCCGCTCAACTAAGGAGCCTTTCCTGGCTTTATGACTCATCTCATCAACTCAACTGTTAACCATTTCCACCTTTTTCCACACCATGAGTCCATTGTACCAATTCTGACTCTTCCATGAATTTGTTTACCATCCTCATTTATGAAAAGTTCCCCTTGGCGCTCAAGTAGACAAAACAACTGGCCTCTTGACGTGGCCTCCATTAGACCGGAATCTGCTGGTGGGGACCAATACATAAAGCAACAGTATCAGCCTGGAGTGGGGCATGGCTATTTATTACAAACTCTCTTGCTTCACTAGATAAAGTATTTATAAAACAGCAATGAGGAAATAAATCCCTTTATAAGTTTAACCCATTTCCTGTTTGCCCAGAGATAAATAATAATCAACCTTGGAAGTCTAAACACCAGTAATACCTCTGAAGGGCCATCTTTTCTGTGGATTCTTGTGACCGAAGATTGTTGTGTTTTTTTTTTTAGGTCTATATTTTATTTATTTATGGGTAAATTGTGTTATATCATACCAAGTTTCAAAAACTGTATTCTCTATCCTTCCAGTAGTCTATCTGTTCCCATTTATTCTGTGTCTTTGACAGTCATACAGAGCAAAACAATTCCTTTCTAGATTCACTGTTCTGTCTATGGCCACAGCACCCTGAACACGCTCGATCTCATCTAATCTCGGAAGCTAGATTCGCTCTTCTACCCTTAGCTCCCAAGCTCCTGGCTTTTGCATTTTTGTCAAGATAGGACATGCTTATCAAACTAAACTCTTACCTTAGAAAACAAAGAAATATTCCTTAAGTGAAGGCATTCAAGAACAAAAATGGAAAGATAATGTTTACAAATATAATAATATCATAGGCCAGCTGCAAGTCCGATAATAGCAGTATACGGTGCACATTTGAAAACCCTGAAGTAACCATTATTAGGTATTAACAAATACATGCCTGGAACATAGAAGGCATTCAGTAAGTATTATCAACCACGTCTTCCTTTGCACACATGGCATTTATCAATACCCCTGATCAGTACTTGTTGTATTATAGTTTATCTGATACACATGCACACATGTGCCCCAGTTAATGCACATACGTGTGCTCACCACACAAACTATTATTACTAAGGTCGTTCTAGGTAGAGTCACTGAATTTACATCAAAACCCAGTGTAAACATGAAAATCCAGATCTTATCCCAATACTTCAAACTACTTAGGATCATTAAAAACCAAACTAAATTGTTACTAGCTTTTTGAAATTGAGCTGAAAATAATTCACATGTTCATGTTTTTAACCTTAAAGGTAATAATAAAACCGGACGAGGGATGAAAAAAAGCAGAAGGGTCTTGCACCAAGACCTTTTAAATGTTATTTTATTTAATCCTCACAATAGCTACATACTGCATGTGTTCAGGATATTGCGGGCATCCTCCTCCTATCCCCTCTAGCTGTTGACCATGCAGGACATGTATGATGGGTCACACTGCTCTCACCTTCAGTCCTGACAGAGCCACACCACGCAGGGTGACCTCCTCCCTCCCACCACCATGGTTAGTTCGGGTAATCCAAGCCTAACCTAGTCAGAACCTGGCATACCGGAGGCCACAGGGGTCAGTTTAGGGGTGATCTGTCAGCACTAAGCTTAGAATCTGTTTGGGGCTCACAGGGGACGCTCACTGTATCCAGCTGGATATGGATTGGGAAGCAACACAGCTTCCCAAAGGCACAGACCTAGCGTCTTTTAACTGTTTACAGCACCTAGAACACGGGAATGAACAGGTGCTTAAATAAGCATTTCCTGAATATATGTGGAATGGACAAAACTCCTTCAGTTCAGAATGAGAAAAAGGGTGACTACACCAAAACCAAAGGTCAGTGGGCAAAATACTCGTTAGGAGATTATGAAAAAAAATTATGAGTTATCATTTCATCAACTTGTTACATTGACTAAACATTTTATAATACTTTCATAGTCAAGTCTGGTATAATTATAAAATAGCAAAATTGAACACCAGATAATTTAGAGTGAGCGAGGCTAACATATGAGTATCTCACATACATATGGTCAACTGATCTTTGACAAAAGAACAAAGAAAATACAATGGAGCAAAGACACTCTTTTCAACAAATGGTGCTGGAACAACTGGACATCCAGATCCAAAAAAGAAACACCGATCTTACACAAAAATTAACTCGAAATGGACAAAAGATCTAAATGTAAAAAACAAAGCTATAAAAGTCCTAGAAGAGTACATGAGAGAAAACAGAGATGAACCTAGGTATGGCTATGAGCTCTTAGATATAAACTCAAAGTCACAACCCATGACGGAAATAACTGATGGCTACACTTCATTAAAATTAAAAACTTAAACTTCTGCTCTGTGAAAGACAACATCAGGAGAACCAGACAAGCCACAGAAAGGAAGAAAATATTTTTAAAAGACATTTCATAAAAAGACTGTTACACTAAATATATAAAGAACTCTTAAAGTAAAAAAGAAACCCAAAACCACCAGATTAAAAAATAAGCCAAAGACCTCAACAGATACCTCATCATGGAAGATATACAGATGGCAAATAAGCATATGGAAAAAATGCTCCATATCATACGTCCTCCAGGCAACACAAGTTAAAACAACGAGATACCACTACATACCTATTAAAATTATGAGAACCACCAAAATCTGAAATAGTATCATCATCCAATGCTGGCAAGGATGTGAAGCAACAGGAACGCTCATTCACTGCTGGTGAGAATGCAGAATGGTACCCTCGCCTTGAAAGATAGTTGGTGGTTTCATACAAAACATATTCTTACCATACAATAGCAATTGCACTCCTTGGTATTCACTCAAAGGAGCAGAAAATTTATATCCCCAACATAAAAACCTGCACAAGAATGTTTATAGCAGCTTGGTTCATAATTGCTAAAACTTGGAAGTGACCAAGATGTCCTTTAGTAGCTGAATGGATAAATGGTAGTATATCCAGACAATGAAATACTATACTTCACTAAAAATAAATAAGCTATCAAGCCATGAAAAGACATAGAGGAACCTTAAATACACATTACTAAGTGAAAAAAGCCCATGGAGAAGACTATCTAGTTAGTGTGCGATCCCAACTGTGTAACAAACTGGGAAAGATAGTAAAAAGATCATTGGTTGCCAGGCGTTGGGGGTGGAGGGCATACAGGCAGAGCAGCGAGGATTTTTAGGGCAGTAAAAATATTCTATATGATACTACAGTGATGTGGAATACATGTCATTATACAATTGTCAACACCCAGAGAATGTACAGTACCAAGAGTGAACCCCTGTGTAAACTAATGACTTTGGGTTACAATGATATGTCAGTGTACTCGTAGGTTCATCAGCTGTAGCAAATGTACCTTCTGGTGAGGGATGATGATGGGAGAGGCTGTGCATGTGAAGGGACAGGAGGCACGTAGGAAACCCCTATACCCTCCTCTCCATTTGCTGTGAACTTAATGGCTTTAAAAATTTAGTCTTAAAAAAAAAAAAATACATGTGTATGCCACTTTTCACCTAAGAACAGGAGCTTCCAGAATGCAGTGTCTTCTAAGACAAAAATCTTTCCTCACCGCTGTAATATAACTCCAATAATTACACCTAAAGATCAATGTGTCCATGCACACATATACACAAATACACATATGCACGCACATTAGTAATTAGCAAGTGAGGTGTGAGTTTGATTTTAAAACAAAAATGTTATTTCTTGAATAAACAAATTCATTTACTTACAGATAAACAAAAATATGTATGTATTGAGGCAGTCAATTTCAGCTTTGAGTTAAATACTTTTCAGTGATTTTTACCATTTTTCCATTTGGGTTTTTAACTTTAGCCCTGTTACAAAACCGTGTTAATAAAGCCTTATAAAAAGCCTATAAAGTCTCTAAAATCTTATTACACATAAAGGCACAGGCAGGCAGAATTATGGTTCCTAGAGATGTGTACAACCTAGTCCTTGAAATCTGTGAACTTGATACCTGCCAAGGTAGATGCTGCAGTTGTGATGAGTGGCATGGGCCCCAGATGAGACTATCCTGGACTACCCACACAGGCCCCCTTCTCATCCTGGAGTGAGAACCTCCTCCAGCTTGGGTCAGACAGACAGATATGAAGACAGGAGGCCCGGAGGGCTATGACGTGGCTGGCCTTGAAGATGGAGGACAGTGGTCTTGAGTCCAGGAACAAGCGTGGCCTCTAGACACTGGAGCAGACAAGGAAATGGCAACCTCCCAGACCCTCCAGAAAGCAACGCTGCCTTACTCACGCCCTGATGTTAGCCCAGGGCGGCCCCTGTCTGCTGCTCACCTACGGAAGCATCAGACAATACAACTGTGTTGTTGAAGCCATTAGGTTACTACTAGAAAACTAATACACAGACAGAATTCTCTTTTCAGGAGAAACCCATTAAACTAAACTGTGTCAGAATGAGAACACACAGAGTCCAAGTTATCTGAGGAATAAAGAAGAAATGCAGGTGAAAAGTCTTGGGGAGCCATGGTGTAACTGACTCCATTACCCAAGGGCTGTTAGGTGAGGAGACAAGAGTCCTTACTGAAAGGAGGACAGATCAAGAAGGCAGATGTGACTACACACAACATAATAAATAAATGTATCCAATAAACGAACCGATTACCTCAAAAAACAGATGGCTCCTGTCCAAGGCAAAGGATGACCTTTGCTGAAGACATACAACACTGAGCAGGTAAGACTAGGATCGGAATACTGGCTCAGCTACTCACTTGCTTCTGACCTTGAACAAACAGCCTCTAACCTTCACTTTACTCATTTCTAAAATGAGTTATAATACCCATGTTGCAGGGCTGTTCTGATGATCAGTAAAGTGTCCAGCCGGTGCCAGGAATGTAACAGGGAACGATAAATGGCAGCTGTTATTGCCATTATTATGTAGCAGAGACAGTGATGTCTGTGAGGCATAATGTATTGTTAGCTTGACATTCCATCGGGTATGTGTGAAATGAACCTCTTTCTCCCCTTTAGAGTTCCTACTTTGGCCTCAGAGACAGAAGTTCCCTTATGGACCCCAAGAAGGTAAATTCTACTCTCTTCACCCCTTCATGCCTTGCGAGAGGAGTGACATCCAGTGACACTGTATCAGGCAGGGGAAAAGAAAATGACTGTGCTTAACTTCTGATGAGTTTTAATCATCCATCCAGTTGGGTGAAATCTGAGATAGGAAATGAGAGTGAATTTTCAGCCTCGTCTACAGGGAGTAAGACGAGTGTGCTTCTCTGACCTGTTTCCGAGCTTTCTGGAAGCAGAGGCTGAACTGCCCTACCGCTCTCAGGAGGACAAGACCTGCAGGTGTGACAGGGATGGCCTCATGAAGCGGCCGTGACCAGGACCAGGTCTGACACAGCCCAGGCTCCCCTCGCCCCTCATTGGGAAGAAGTTTCGTGGTTAAGCCTAGTCAGTCACGGGACCCAAAGCCCACTGCTCACTCACCTTTCCATCGTGGGAGGGACATTTGCACCCCAAAAACAGACAGGAAATGACAGGAGAAACACTTCCGGTGTCTCCCTCCCTCTCATCCACCTCTCAGGATGAGGACCCACTTAAAGGCCACATGCAGTGCGACTGCCTCCTGCTGCCACCAGTGTGAGTGTGTGGGAGAGACCTCGAGGCTGCAGATCCCAGCTACATTCTCCAATTCTATTATACTACCACTTACGTGTAGTGACATTTTATCTTCCTAAATTTTAAAAGTGAGTGTTAGTGAAAGGTGGGGTGAGTGTTAGTGAAGGGTGGGAGGAACAATTAAACACCCACCTTGAACCCTACTACAAACAGGCCTCAGGAAAATCACCTCTTCTCTGATCTAATATCCTGCCCCAGGGCAGAGCTGAGGACAGGAGGATTAGGGAGGGCACCCCCCGGCGGCTGCACCCTTCCCCCAAACCCCTACCCTATACGTTCCCCTGCCCCCGCAGAAATCCTTACTTAATAATAAAAATGTGTTAGTTAAAAAATCATAAAGGCTCAACTTTGTAGGAAGAGAAAACACTGCACAGCTCATAAATTCCAAGGATGGTTACAATGGCATTCCCAGACACACGTTCCACATGCTATTAAATTATTTGTAACACCTTCTACATCTGGAACGCCGATGAGAAATTAATCTATTTCAATGAACTTAAATTTTAAGACAATCCTTGATGTTCCTACCAGAACCTATCTTCATTATTTGTATTATAAATACTTAGAGAGCTACAGTGATCTTGCATGTGGGCATCAGAGATGGTGTGCTTGTAATAACTTACGGCAGTGGTTCTCAGAGTGTGGCCCACATGGCCCAAGTCCAGGACTCCTTCAAGGGGTCTGCAAAGTCGAAATTATTTTCATGACATTAAATTGTCTTTTAGTATTTATCCCTTTCACTGCATTGATATTTGTATGGTGGTTAAAAATGGTGGATAAAACTGTGGGAACTTAGCACAGATAAAAGGACGTGGCATCAAACTGTCCTAAGAGTCACGGTGTTCTTCACTGGTATTTTCATTTAAGAATGTTCTTGAGAAAAGGAAAAATCATTAATTTTATCAGTTCTCACCCAATGAGTGCAGGCTTTTACCATTCTGTGTGAAGAACCCTGTTACCTACACACGAGGCACCTTGCTGTATACAGAGGTTTAAGAAGGAAAAGGCACCTGTGAGACTGTCTGAACCATGCGCTGATGTAACTGCTTTTGGCATGCGTCACCGCTGCTGCTTCAAACAACAACTAACAGACAAAGTGTGGTTATTTAGACTTGGGTACGTGGCAGACATCTGTTCCAAAGAGAACAAAGTGAGCCTGCCACTGCAAGGAAAACAACTCACTGTATTTACTGCCAATGATAAAATTTGAGCTTTCAAGTGAAAAATTAGAATTTTGGTAAACTTGAATCCACTGCTGTGAGCCTGACAGCTTCCCAATACTTAAAGACTTATCTGCTGAGACGGGTGTCCATATGGATGCACGTG
This sequence comes from Lyroderma lyra, assembly GCA_004026885.1. NCBI lineage: Eukaryota > Metazoa > Chordata > Mammalia > Chiroptera > Megadermatidae > Lyroderma > Lyroderma lyra. The sequence continues at coordinate 100,620 of PVJL010004692.1, read as the reverse complement.
ACTTTGCTGACACTGTACAAAGCAATGTATCAATAGCCGGATGACCTCTAACTCAGCGGACCACGACTTTCCAAATGACGAATGCATTCTATTCCAAACCACACATGGGTACAAGATCCATTCAAAGTGTAAATCTAGACCAATGATTTCAATGTTAGAGCACACAAAAATGTCAATGATAGGACTTCAGATTCCATATTACAACCAGTCTTTAAGTATCCATCATGTGTTCAATTTCAGTGTAGTATCAAAGAATACCCACAATTACAGGCTACTGAAGACCTCCTCCATTTTCCAACCCCATATCTGTGGAAGGCTGGATTTTCTTCATTGACCTCCAACAAAACAAAGACTGAATACAGAAACAAATATGAGAATTCAGCTGTGTTCTATTAAGACAGGTATGTAAATGTAAAATGATGTTACCCTGTTGTTAATTTTTTTTCCTTTGGAAGTAGTTATTTTCCATTAAAATAGGTTATTCATGTCAACCTCCAATGGGTCTATTATTGGCTTTAAATAAATTAAATATTTCCAAAATCTCTTGGTTTTAATATCTACTATAATAAATATCAGTGGCTATAACCTCAATAAATAAAAGTTCTTTAGGGTCATCAGTAATTTTTAAGAATGTTAAGGCATTCAGAGATGAAAAGTTTTAAGAATCACCAATCTATGATAACACTTAATTATTTAAACAACCACTTAGGAAGTACATGCTGAACAGGGCTAGGAACTAGAAATTAGAGATAAAAGTCACCGTCTTCACTACTCTCATTTCTAATTTCATAAAGAATGTAATTCTCAATTATAATAATCTTACTCTAAAGTAAAAAAACTAAGATTTTTACAGTATTTTTTACATCTCAATGTCACCAATGGCAACTAACACTGCACATGGCCCACTGCCGATGCCTAAAACCTTGCGGTTCAATCTGAATTCATGTAACATGTGCTGGCTGACGCATCTAGAAGCCAGGTATCTTGTCACGGGAGGAGGTAATCCGCGTTACCGAAGTGCGGTGACACAGGTTCGGACATAACGGCTCCTCATGGTGAGGAGTGAGCTGCCAGCCTTGGTTAGAACGTAACATCAGCACCACGACAACCAAAAGTCATAGCTGCAGTGCAGCCTTTTGACTGAAGCTTAAATTAAGGAAGTAACTCTGATTTTTAGGCCATGTCATGTTTTTTAAGATAAATTTATTCTTCCAGACTATGTCAAACAGTCTCTGGATAACAGGGTGAGAGAGAGGTTTCAAGAATTTGAACAGTCAGCACACGAGAATGCGATTCCCTCAGGCTGTTTCCACAGCTCCAGAAGGCAGGGCCCCAAAGTGGGAACTACAATAACCATCCATAAAATGATGCCTCAAGGTCAGAGGTCAAACAAGATCAGAGGTTCTCAAATATTTTCCTGCTCTACTGCAGAGGAAGCAGGGTATGCCCATCAGAAATCCTGGGAGCTGAGACCCTGGGCACGTGGGACGGGGTGGGGGCGGTACAGACCTACCCAATTCTAGGGATGAGGAGCACTGAGCAGGCTACCAGAAGCCTCTTCTAATTCTGTGATTGCCTGAGGTGTTTAAGGAAGGGTCCCAGCAAACTTCTGGGTAGCATTTCATAAGTGAGAAGAGTATTTGCCACGCCCTCAGTTGTGGATGTAGCTATTCCAGCGACTGAAAGCTAGTGGGAAGCAGCAAGCACGAAGGCTGAGATTGCACGCAAGCTCCCCGCTTACCTACCCACATCACGTCTGAACCACGCAAACATTGACTGCATTTCAGCTTCTCGGACCTCTCTCCTAGATTTCTAACCCACTAACTTGTTCCCTGTCCCTTCCACTAAAATGTTTCTAGTTACTGAACTGGAAAACAGGACAGCAACTCCAACCCGACTTGACCAAAAGAAACCATTTAGAATAGGAGCAAATGCACTTCAACCACCTGTATTTCTTTTTCCCATCTACATATTCATCACCTCAAATGTCATGCAAATTCTATCTCTGCGGACAGGACCTAATACCACTTTGAATATTTTCCCCAGAATTTCTATGAATTGGCTTATGCCAATGGCAACTGAATCACTGTTACCAGGAGGGCAAAGAGCCCTCTCTGGTTTATATTTATCACGGAATGGGTACTAAATTCAAACTCTGGGGATATGCCTCTCTGAATTTCAGTATCTGAACAATTGCCTACTGTTCTTATTGGGCACTCTAGAATTAGTTTAATTCTTTCCACGAGTTTGGTTCTGAATCAAATGTGGGTATGCATTTGAAAACTGCACACTATATATGAGGAGTGCACACCTATTTACATTTTTAACATTATGGACCAGCTGTGGGAACATCTGTTGTTTTGTAAATTTGGTCAAATCCAGCTGCATTTCCTCTTCCAATGTGTCCTCTGACATGTGCAGATTGTTCTGCAATTTCAATGTCATTGTCTCTCCCTCCCCCGACCCCAGACAGCACTGTATGATTTCAAACACGCACTGTATCTAAACTTTATACTTCTCCTCTCAATGAAAATTTAAAAGTGCGCCAATTAATTAAGGGAAAACACAAAGCTAGATTAAAGAGGTAAAATCAATTTCAAATTTATCTGTCTCACTTTTCTATAGCTTAACCTGATTCAGCAGAAAAACACCTTGAAATAGTTTACAATAAAAGAATATTTTACTACGATTAGACCACCTGAACTAAGAGAAGGCAAAGAATGCTGTCATTAACGGACTCGGTCCTTACTGGGTCAGCGATGCAACTTTTCCTCAGAAAAAAATGCACATAGGTGCACAAACAATTGTGTCATATACATTCTCAGATGGCTAGAGGACATCTTAAAGGTGTAAGATTAAGAAATTAAGGTGATGAAAATGTGCTATAATATAAAGTCATCTGACTTAAAACATAAATGACAGCTATCAGTGGACTCTAACATCCAATTCTTAAGTTTAATTGTGAGTAAATAATTGCTGTTGGGAAAGTCTACAACTGTCTGTCACCTCTACACACACATTCACAATTAGCCATGGCCTTGGTTGAAGCTGCTGGACTTCATTCCTGGCCTCCCAGAAAGTATTTACAGCCTTCTTCCACCTGAGTGAGGAGGGGAAAGGCCTTTGAGTGAAGGCCCCTCTATCTGTGGCTGATCTGTGTGCTTGTCCACAAGCCCAGCTCTGGAGCCACTTCCCAGGTTCAGTCCCTTGTTTCCAACACCTACTTCTTGCACCGCTAACACTCCCTTGGACTTTAAACACCCGTTCTCAGTCTTGGTCTTTGAGATTAAAGACCAATGTTTGCTGGACTCTTTTCTCACACGAGGTCTGACAATTAAGTTCGCAAACTTGCCACTGTGCACTGGTGCTGGCAGCACTGTACACACAACTCAGTAAAGTTTTACAACCTTGGTGTATCTGTGTCTTACAGCTGTATTCGTGCTGGCATGTGGCGGTGTCTTGCTGTGTGCAAATGGATTAAACATTTTTCTGATGGGAGAGAAAGCATCACTGATGAAGAGAGGTCAGGGTGGCCAGTAATGAGCAGAACTGATGAAAACATTGCAAAAATTCATTGAATTGTGCATCAAAATTGTCAGCTGACTGTGAGAAGCATAGCAAACCAAGTAAACATCGGTAGAGAAACAGGAAAATCTTAACTGAAAATCTTGGCATGAGAACAGTGTGTGCAAAAATGGTCCTGAAGGAGCTCACCGATAAACAATAGCAAAGGAGAGTCAAAGTTTGACAAGACCTTTCCGAGAGGCAAGACGATGTTTTGGACTGTATTATCACTGATGATGAAACATGAATGTACTAATACAACATTGAAACAAAGTGTCACAGTGCACAATGGAAGTCAGCCAATTCTCCATGAGCAAAAAAGTTCCATCAGTTCAAATCAAGAGTGAAAATGATGTTGCCAACCTTTTTTGATATCAGAGGGATTGTTCGTTATGAATTTGTATCAAGTGGACAGTCAACCGAGTTTACTATTTGGAAGTGCTGAAAAGGCTGTGTGGAAAAGTTAGACAAAAATGACCTAAACTTTTCTACAACAACTCATGGCTCTTGCATTATGACAATGCACCAGCTCACACAGCACTGCCTGTGAAGGAGTTTTTAGCCAGTACACAAAGAAATGTATTGAAACAACCACCCTAACTCATCTGATCTGGCCCCCAGTGACTTTTGCTTTACCCAAAAATAAAGGAAATATTGAAAGGAAGACATTTTGATGACATTCAGGACATCAAGGGTCATATGATGACATCTCTGATGGCAAATTCCAAAAACAGAGTTCCAAAATTGCTTTGAAGGGTGGACTAGGTGCATAGCTTCCCAAGGAAATACTTCGAAGGTGACTTAGTAATATTCAGCAATGAGGTGTGTAGCACTTTTTCTAGGATGAGGTTCACGAAATGAATTGTCAGACCTCATATGTTGTCAGGCTCCTGCCTGGCCTTCCTTATTTAGACATAGCCCTGCTCTGGACATATCCCATGACACGCTGCTCCACATGGACTGAAACCCTTGGGGTCCTCTGGTCCCACTGCACTCCCACAGCTCCTACAATGGCTCCACGTCCCTAGACTCCAGCTGCTTTTTCTGTGACTTGTGAGTACAGCTCAATGGTTAAGAGTAAAGGCCCTGAAATAAGCCTTGTTGAGCTCAAACTGTGTGTCCTCCATTACGAAATTAACTTCGTTGAACCCAAATCCTTTACCTATTAAAATGAAAGCGACAGTATCCACTCCACAGATTACTCAGCCTCAGCCTCTGCCTCCAGGAGGCGGAAGTCCAACAGCATCTCTGAGGCTCAACCACAGAGCAGAGAAGTGGTGGGTTTAAAGTTCAAAGCCAGGTTTACATGACTCCAAATTGGTGCTCTTTTCACATGTATCATGCTACCTCCCTTCAAACTCATTCTTAGTTTCTTATTTAAAAACAACAAAAATCATGACTTCCTTTTTTTAGCAGTGGTTATAAAATTTAAAACCAAGTTACTAACTAAATTGCCTCATTTATAATAAGGAAAGGAAGTCCTTGGTTAGCTACAACACTTTATACAGCAGGTTAGTTAAAACTAGCAATCCCACACACATTTGAACCTCTATCTACACCAACTTCCAAATGAATGACTTGAATTCATAGCCTTAAACCCAATTTTCAGGATACTATTAGCTGTAATAAAAAGTCTTAGGATAGGTTACTAGGCAGACTTGTCAACTTGGGAGAATGAGAAGGCAAACAGCGAACACATTGTTGAAGGATCTAGAACAGGAATCTGCCACCAGGTGAAGGACTCAGACTTGGGCATTGAGTAGACAATGGAAATGTGACAGCCTCCCATGGAGACTTCTATCACCACGTGACATACTATGCTGTATGCACATGAACTTTCTTAAGGGCTCAGTTTAACCACAGTTAAGCTGCTGGCCTGGCTATGAAGGCAGGTAATGCAGGTAACTGGGGGTGCTTTCCTCATCAACTGGAAAGAATAGGATGGATTATTTACTACCAAATGATATGTTGTGAGAACTATAGCATGTACGAAATGTACATGCAAATTAGAAGTCAGATTTAGACTACTCACACATCTGTGACAGAGGAAAATGATACCCCAATGGAAACATCTCACGCCTAGTAAAAGACTGAAATGCCACAGATGTTAAGTATTCCTCATTTCACGAAATGTGATAAAAAACAAAATCTATAGAACGTAAGAGCAACTTGCATTTCTTCTACAATGTTTGATACTTTAAACTACGTTTTTGGTTACCTTGCTCACAGCTTCTGGAGAAAATGTGATTGCGTCCAGCACAGCAACAAGGTCGGCTGGGTGGAGGCGATCAAAGTACTTCGTGCAGATGTCGTAGGCATGGAGCCACTCCGAGGGGGACGCTGGGGCCTGTTTCATGAGATGAGGGTCTCCCGTCCAGAATAGCTTCTGCAACCAGATGGTGTACAGAGAGCTTGGGGACAGCATCCGTCCATCCTTGGCAGGGATTTTGGGAACAAGCTTGGAAATAGATAAAACGTTTTGACTTGAAAGAACTGGCTCCAAGGCTTCAAGAGGATTCATGTTTTCATCTGTCAGTTTCTTATAATTAAGACCTATGGAAAGAAAAGAAAAAGAGTAGTAGTTCATTCCAACATAAATACAGAGAAACTTCAAACACACACACAGCTCTCTGTATAGCTGAAAAGAGTTACCCACCAATTTAGTTATGGCAAACAGTTTAGCTGTCCATGAGAAAGACCAGAGGATCTGACTTCGATTTCCAGCCTGCAATCTAATCAACTGTGTAATACAAGAGATGGCTCCACTCTGTGAGCCTCAGCTTTGTGTGTGCACACGGAGAACGCACCATCTCCTCCACGCCTCACTCCCTCCACGGCGCTGGTTTCCCTGTCAGTGCACGCACCGAACCGCGTCACATTCATTCGATACTCACCTGGCATCTCATCACCTACGTGAAGGCAAGAGGCTGAATTGTTCTTGTCCTGTGTCTAGACCAGCGTCTAATGTACTCAGTAAACCACTGATATACTGAAGTAAATTCCCATGGTGGTTACGAATATAAATTTGAAAGTGTCTTGCACATTAGAAAGTATCACACAGATTTGAGAGGTAGTAATGTGTTTAATTTCTTAAGTTATGAGCATGAAGATACAGAAACCATTCTGAAGATTTCCACAATTTATCAAAAATTCAAAGGATCTGATTTTAATGGGCTCCACACATGCTTTAGACATACAGGCTCCACTGAGGTATAATTCTGCCAAAGTGCCTATTGTAAAGTATCTGAGCCCTGCCATTTATACAGATAAAATATAACAATGGGAGTAGGGAAAGAACCTCTGGAGTCCAAAACCCCAGCTCTCAGTACCAGGTCTACTATCAAGTCACCGCGTGACTTTCAATAGGTCTCTTACTTTGTCCGGTATTTAATTCTCACAGCTGTTAAGTGAAGAAGTTGGAAAGGTAATAGTCGATTAGCATCAAAATCCTGTTTCAGATCTCCACCAGTCACAGTGCACGGACGTGATTGTGTACAGAATATTAATTCCTAGATTTAATCTCACGAATGAGTTGCAGCAGGGAAATGACCATCTTACCTGAGGCAACCACCTTGAATTTCTTCAGCAGCCGGATGTGGGTTTCAGGTTTAATGGCAGATTTCCCAACATCTGCACATCCACAGCTTTCCAGAAGGGTGAAATAATACAGCAGTCTTTCATGGTCAAGGCCACTAATAGTGGGGTAAATGTACTTGACCATGTGCTTGTGAAAGGCTTCAGGGTCAGTCTTCAAAGTCTCAAAGAGATGAAGGGCTTGGGCTCGATTTTCAATTTCCACTGTGGACAAACTGAAATTAGGAGACAAAGAAACTATCTTAAAATTTGGTTCCTTTATTAAAAAAAAAAAAAAAAAAAAAATTTTTTTTTTAAATTCTGAAGGAAAGGCTACTCCTTAGCATTCCCTTCTTCCTGCATAATCGAAGACAGTAAACTACCAGGACACAGGTAATTTATACAAAGGGAAACAAACATGTTAAACGCCTATCATACTGTACAATTTTCAGGTTCGCTCACACAGGTCAACTTCAGAGCCCTGGGAAGTAGGCATTAGTTCACATTCCTGCACTGGACAGAGGTGCCCACTGCTAACAGCCATGAAATAAACCAGATCTGTCAGCTTCCACTATGCAGTATTTATTCACGTCACAAAAACAATTTTAAATCGGAGCCTCATTATAGAAATGTAAACAATCTTATTATTTCAGGAATTTAGGAATCTGTGAGAGAAGAAACAACCCCAAACTTCAGGCATACAGGTATGATCTGAGAGCTTTGAACTGATAGGGGATAGACACAAATTTGATATGGTATTCAAACAGAATTACAAGAAAGAACAGATACTCACACTTTCACTGGAATTGTCTACAGTAACGAATGCCTCCTGAATAAACACATAACTTAATATTTTCATCTTGACTTCGATGTCTTTACAAATACAAAAAAAAAACACATAGTATACATGGCAGTCAGAGACATCAGATTTCACAAAGTTTCAAACTCCTCTGAAGTATGATACCCTGTTTATTGGAATCCCCACTTTTAAAAGTGGCAAGACATGTTTTTGGTTTATAGATAAAGTTAATACGAATTACATTTAATACAAATTACTTGGGATAACAGCAGCAATCTATAAAGTCAAAATAGCCAATAATTTTAAAAATGCTCTTTTAATTTTCAGTTCAAGAGAAATGCTCTTTTTTATTAAGACACAGTTTTAAAATTTACAAAAATATCCCCATCTATAAAAACATATCCTCTAAGTATCCTTCCATTCCGGCACTCAGAACATGCTTTCACTACATATGACCTCATCTGTCTCCCTGACCAGACCATGTACCACTTGAGAGCAATGGTACCAAGCACTGGTACCGGTTTGTGATACAGACAGATCGGGGGATGGACACAAACTTAAGCGTCCTCTATGGACAAAGATTTACATGGAGCTTTCCCCCAGCAGTCTGGAAAATCTAGTTGAGTTACAAATACTTGGAATTACAACAATGCAAAATAATGGTACAGACTAACAACCGGCACACCATGGTAATCCGATCAAGAGTAGGATCACTGAAGCTGTAGCTTCAGAAATGACAGGTACCGATGACAACACAAAGTTCAATGAAAATACTTATATGTGGCATTGTAGAAAGGAATGAAGCAAAAATATGAACAAAGGATCAAGACAAGGAAGCCACAAGACCTGGACAAGAAACAGTGAGTATAATAGATGGCTATATTGTTGATACTATCACTATTCAAAATATGCAATGTCATCTGTGAAAGATACTGTACGCACAACAGTACATGAAAGTGACTCACAGAATATCTGATTCTCCTTCATAACTTGCAAGATGAAGTCGGAAAACAATGCAGTGAAGAAGTAAATAGGAAACCGTGTAACCTCCTCGAAATGATCTCTACTGACAAAGTACAACACGCCCAATGGAGGCGGAAACAAACATGCACCCTATGCTGGTTACCGTGGTAGGCAAGTTAAATCTAGGTAGTTACCAACTCATACATGAGAAACTGCTGGTCAGAGAGGCTAAAGGACTTGCCTGAGACCAAACATCCAGACCTGTCTGGACTCAGAGAAGCTTTGTTCACCTTATCACAAAACAGCCATTGACCGATGAAGGTCATATGCCCGCAATAACAACCATTTCAAAACCAGGATCGTCTCTGTTACAGACATTCGTTTTCTCTCCCAGAGCAATAATCTTAAAGAATTCTCCTGTTGTACCTCATTCCCAATACCCCGAGAAGCAGAATATTCAAGAAAGACTCATCTACCAAACTGACAGATGGTGACTAAGTTTTACTTCATCTGTGTTTGACTTGACTCCGAACTGTCTCTCTCAATCAACTTTACTCTCTCCCTCACCCACCCACTGATTCCTCCACACCCACAATTCAGTTTGCCCGATGTGCAATTTTACCTAATCATCTTGTCGAGAGATACTAGAATACCTTTACTGACACATGCATGATAGACACCAAAACGTCCTTCTTCAGTAAATTACAATGTGCTAAGATCTTTTATAGATGCCAGTAATCAATAATCCATTTTAATAGTTTCCATTGAAAGAAGCTGTTATTTTCCCTTTGGAACAAGAAATGAAATCTCCGCTTAGAAAACAATTCCAAAGAACCCACATTCAATTGAGTAGGAAGAAATACCCTGAAACCACTGTGCACTTGTCACTAATCAAATTAATGATTACCCTTAGGAACGGTTTTGTGTTTTTTCTTAACCCAAGATTTAGTTATAAAGCAGCATATTTATGTATGTAATATATATGTGCATATTTAAGTTCCGGAGACTTAAGTACAGGAAAAAAACTGGCAGTAGTTGTACTCAATGCACAAAGAATAAAAATTATTAGTACTAAGTCCCTGATTAATGTGTTCTGGAATGTCTTCAAGTTGTCAATCACCCAGAAATGTAATCCAAGAACAGCATGCACTGAAAGGACTTACATTCATATAGGAAAACAAGTTTATTTAAATGCGTATTTCTTTACTAGAGTCTGAGATTGAGTGATAATATGATCCCATTAGCTGATGAGAAGGACCCCTTAGGACAGCAGGAGGGAGGGGAGTGGGACAGGGCTGCTTGGAAAGGCTGGAGAAGGGACAAAGCGATGGGGTCAGGGGCTCACAGGATCAGATGCAGTAACTTGTGGGCATTTCCCCCAAAGACTAACCCTAAAGGCTTGAAGATGTATGAACTCAAATACCCATGATCCTGAGTGAAGAGGGCTCCACCACAGACTCCTATGGAAAGAGACAGTTCTACCACCTCAGTTTCAACTACTCCGACCTGGAGGGAAACAGTGCGAAGCATGGACCACACGAATCTTCCCAGTGGACTCCACGTGGCACACCTATCCGCAATGCTGCCTGACGGCTGAGCACGTGGTTATGCAAGGAAAATGTGGTCAAAATTGTGGCAGTTCCCCATTTTGCCAATATTTTGGTCAAGTATCTTTGTCAACCAAAAAAGGGAATTAACCTGTCAAGGTCACCTAGACAGGTGATGAGAGGATCGATAGTAAGTGTCTCAAGAGTCTTAAACCCTCTCTCTCTCCACCAGCCATTCTAACATGGACTTCTCAGCCAAGCCAGCCTTCTGGAAAGGTGGAGAGTTCCCTGATGGTGTAGTGGCTTAAGGCTTCGGCGCTGGCGCTGGCGGTGCTGCAGGCTGGGTTCGATTCCCAGTCAGGGAGCTACCCGCGTACCAAAAAGCAAAAACAAAACAAAACAAAACAAAAAAAACACTACACAGGTTCCAGGTGTCTCTGCTGTTTCAACTCTGAAGAAGGTAGACGCCCCATAGTTTACTGATCACCCCACAGCTGTAACTTGCTCTTACCCATCCTTGGTCCTGAGACCAAAGTAATCTACCCGAGAACACAGAATTGACATGAAAAACATCGCCAAAGTCCCTATGACCAGGAACAATCCCCATGGGTCTGAAGGAGACAGTACAAACTAACAGAGAAGATGGTATCGTGACCTCCGCCACCCGAGCACGGGGGACATCACCAGAGAGACTAACGAGAGGATGTGAGAGTGAAATGGCAGTGCAGGATGAGTGGCCTTTAGATCTAAATGAGGAGGGGAATGGCGGAGAGCGTTTCTGAGGCTGCCAGTCAAGGTCGCTCTGGTCTCTAGTAGTCCTTTGCTCACGCTGCTCTTCCCTCGGTTTACTCCAACATGCCAAGAACCTGCCTGCCCAGAGCCTGCTCCCTCCTCCTGGGGAGCCTCTTCTGTTCTCCTTCAATAGAGCTCTTCCAACCCCACAGAGAGGCCTCCTCAATCTTCTCCTTGTGCATTTCCTTTACTGTACTTACTGCAACTACCAACTTACTTTTTGGCTGTTTTTAAGTTGGGGGGGGGGTCTCCCTATGAGAACATAAGCTCTATGAGGGAAAGGATGCATCTGTTTTGTTCGGCATTTAAACCGATGTGTGGGACACAGAGATGCTGTTAAAATAGTGGTAATATGTAATGGATGAACGAATATAGCACTATTCCAGCAGCTAGGAGCATCTTCTGGCATTTCAATGTCATCCTGTCTCCCAAACTAAGGCACTCATTAAGTCAGGAGCATTGACAAGAACAGTAACAAGAAAATCCCAGTGGTGCTACAGAGCCACCCAGCTACCTGCTGTCCACAGATGTTCTCTCATCTTCATGACCCTCCAAGGTAAGGACAACGGTCCCGAAAATGAGACGACAGGGACTTGGGAGGGTTAAGAGACTCGCCCAATGCCTCACAGCTGGGATACAGGCAGTGGATTTGGACGCTAGAATGTGGTCTGACTCTGACGCCTGTGCGCTGATCACCAGGCTATGGGTATGATGGTAATTAGGGTTGTCTCCAAGATCCACTGATGTCCAGAACAGCCCGGAGGTGAAGACGGCTGGCTGAGCAGCGGGCAGAGTGATACGTCAGCCCTAAGCTAGGGACCTGAGCATGCCCCAGCAGAACCACCAGGCTGAGCGAGCCTGTGTCTGCCAGTTGGAACTGACCACAGGCACATGAGGCCACTCAGACCCATCACTGCTGGGTGACACTACTACAAATAATAACGAAGCAAAGTAAGAAAATAAAGGAAAACAAGAACTCAAGTAAGGGTGTGGATGAGAATTCCCCTCCTTACAGGAGCAGAACTCCAGGAATAACTGTCATTATTAATTAAACACCGATCACGTGTCGGTCTGATACTCCACCAGGAAGTCATTTCGTTTTTATACTTGGGAGGTGAGGAAAACCAGTTTGGGAGAACTGAGCGATCCCGGGTAGGGACACACCGCTGACGGTGGCACAATTGGGGGGTGACCTAGGATCCTGGGCTGCACCACACCGTCTCTTCCATGCCCATCTGTCCATGCTCTGAGCCACGAACAGCCTCCAATTCAACCAAGAGGAGGGACAATATACAATGATTGGGAAATCAACTTTAAGAGAAAAAGGGCTTTTTTTCTTTTTTTACATTTAAAAAATCTTATTGTTCTATTTATTGGGGTGACATTGGTGAGCAAAAACTACACAGGTTCCAGGTGTACAATGCTCCAGTGCACTGTCTGTTTTATGACTTCTATAACAATGATAAAAAGCCCCAAGGCAAACATTATTTTTCTTGTGACTCTGACCTATAACTTCCCCTTGGCACCGACTCAACAAGTAAACATTGGGCAATTGCTAGTGTATTAACAAGGCTGACTTCTAATACCTATGTTACCAAGTTGGACTGAATAGCAAGGCAAACTCCTGCCTTTTAAGTAAAGAACAGGGAGCTCCAAACACCAGGCTAAATCAATATGAGACATTCTGTCACTCACAAGTAATGACATTCAGGAGGTAATGACTTCCTGCTCCTGGAATTGCTAAACGGCTGCATAATCACACTGCCATCAGGTATAATGATATGCCCTGAATAGTCTTGCATATTATTTAATTGCCCGATAATTTATAATATATTCAGAGACCAATGAAACATCCTGCTTGTATAGACATGACACCCTTTTATTCAACAAAAGGAAAAGATACTTAATAAAATGCCAAGTTATTTTTTTAAATGCCAATGTACATAAGGAACATTTGAACATATTACTGTGCCTCAAAAATGATAAAGTCAGTGTAATATTTATCATAGATAACACCATCACTCATGCAGCAAGTCCATACATACTTAAAACGCAGATATTAACATTTCAAAGTAATGAATAAAAATTAAAGATGCTCCATTTTCAGTGCATCTGGACCGCTGAGCGCCCCTGCAGGGACGGCAGTTCTCCTCTTGCCTCTAGTGCTCTTTCCGGCCCCTTTGCTAGCAGCTCTTCCTCCACAGTAACTGTGGACGGTCCTCAAGGTCGGTCTTAAGTCACTCTACATGCTTTCCCCAAAGCGCGCCGATAACACAGCTTACTCCCTCACGTGCACGTGACGCTCACATGAGCATCTCCATCTCCACCTTCTCTACTGAACTCAGATCTAGGAGAACCACGCACAGCTCCTGACCTTGCCCCTTGGACACTCAGTGTGTTTGCCTTCTCCATTCCCTTGCCTTTTCCTCACCCTCCCCTCAAGATACCTTGTCTTACCCAGTGTTCCCTGTCTCCCTGAATGATGCCACCACCCAGCAGGCAGACCCCACAAAGACCTGGAGATGATTCCTGAGCCCCCACCTTCCACTCACCTTCATGCCTAGCAGCAGGTGTTAATCAGTTTACTAAGTACAATCTACTCCACCTTCGAGATACCTCTGAAGCCCACTCTCACCTCTCCTTCTGTACTCACAAACCCCTCCTCCGAGCTGTGGTCACCGTCACAGTCTATTACTAGCAGCTCCCTAATTGTATGTCCAACTTGGCCTCCCTAAAATCTTTTCTTGGTAACCAAAGTGATCTCATCAAAATGCAAATCTGATTCCTTTACCAAAATCTTTAAATAGCTTCTCACTACTCTTAAGAAAACATCCACCACCTCTGACAGGGCTGCTGCCACCTGGCAGCTGTCCAGCTTCTAGGCTTTTCCATGGTCCCATCCCATACTCTGCTCCTCCGCCTCCTGGGGCCTCACCCACCCGTCCCTCTAGGGGCCCCCAGACATGTTGTGTTCCTTCCTGTCACGGAGACGCTGCCCTCAACTGTGTAGTTTCCCTAGACAACGGTGCCCTCCCTCCCTCCCTCCCGGTAGGGTAGTTAATTCTGACTCAATATTAAGGCCTTAGCTCAAGGTCACTTCCCCAGCAGGGCCTTCCCTAACAATGCCAAATCAGTTTTACTTTCACATTTACGTATGCCCTCATTTAATTACAATCTGTCTCTTACACTAGACTAAAAGTTCTATGGGATGCCTGCTCCTGCTAACTGCTGTAACCCTAGTATCTAGTGCCTAGCACAAAATAGATTCTCAATTAAAAACCTCTGACTAAGTGAATGAGTATTAAAGTATAAGTCAGGACTACAGAACCAACAATTGTTAGAATACTGGTATATTAGAGATGAATAAAGACGGAACGTACAAAGATACTGGTCCACTATAACTGAAAAGGAAAGCTGAACTGTACTTTGTAACTTCTTCTGGAACAGACTCCGAACAGACAGACACAGACATGAACTTACACGCAAACTGTGTGCTTACCCACTGTCGGAGAACAAGAACTCCAAATGAGTCATAAACACTTCCCACTGGGGGACGCCGTAACGCCGAGCCAGGGACAGGGAGACACCGTAGACGCTTTCCTCGAGTGTCCTTCAGGAACGTCCGCCGGCCCCGGGGAGGGAGAGGAGAAAAACGTATTACCTTCATCAGCTGGGAGCAGGGTGGTCAGGAGTGCTCTCCAGCCGAGGTGCTGTCAGCACGTCCTCAACGAGACATTTCTCAGCAACTCAAGGAAAGTACTTCCAAAACTCTGCACGCTGCCCTTCCACTGGGGTGCCTTGCAACTGAATTCTCTAGACTAGTAGTTCTCAACCCACGGTGATTCTGTCCTTCAGGGAATGCATGACAATGTCTGGAGACAGTTTTGATTGTCACAGTGGGGGAGGAGGAGAGTGCTGTTGGCATGTAGTGGGCAGAGGCCAGGGACACTGCTACACATCCCACAAGGCACAGGATAGCACCTACAATGAACTCATCCACTCGAAAATATGCTGAGCTCAAAAAAATTCTAGTCTATAAAACTGGAGCCTACAGTCAAAAAATAGTGCAAAGGAAATGCATTCCTATCCTGTGGCTAGATGCTTAGAAAACACAGGTCATCATTCAACAAATTTTTATGTTCTCCACTCTGTGTCAGGTATTGTTAGCGGCTTAGGATAGGAAAACAAATAAGACTCTTCTTGAAGGAACTCACAGCCCAGTAGAGGATGTGAAATGTGAACCAGCTGATAAAACGCAAGAATGAGAGTGCTAAAACACTGGACAACCCTGTGAGAACAGAGACAAGAGAGTGACCAAGACGACCGGAAGACTGGAGGATAAACAATCACTAACTAAGCAGAGATGGTGACGAGGGAGAGGCGATACAAGAGCTTCTGATGGAGGAAGAGGAACAAGGGTGGGGTTCACAGCCAGGAGCGTCAGGGTCCTCGGGGCTGGAGAGCCACTGGAAGGCTTATGCCAGGGAAAGGTGCCACTGTACTTGAGAATCCCTAGGCTTTTGGGAAATTCTGCCCAGAGCAGCCACATTAAGGCCATTTTGGAAAGGCTACTGTAGGCCCTCTGTTTCCCAGAAGTAGAGGTGCCAGCACAGACTCGTTGGTCGGAAGAACGGTGAGCGAGGCCACAGAAGCGGGAAGAAAATGTCTGTCACGAGCATCAGTAGCGCTGCTCAGGCTGTACTCACCCGAGCTAAGGAAACCGGGCCGTGTCTGCGCTCGCGTCACCAGCAGGAGCCACCACTTCCTGTAAAGGGCAGCTGGGAAATCTTCTAGGCTCTGCTGCCATACAGGCTCTGGAGCACACTCCCCCGTATGGTGTTTGCTTATTCTTGTTTTCCCACATACCTTTAAAAATGTCATCCCCACCCTTTGCTCACGGACTATAAAAAACGGCCAAGGGTTGGGTTAAGTCTTTCAGCCCATGGATTAGGTCACTGTGAATTAAAAATGAATCCTTAAACTATGTATTGAGTACCCACGTCCATGTGATGGAAGGAGAATTCCTAGAGAACAGAGACCATTAGCAGTTCCTCCTTCCTATCATGGGAGCCTGGCACGTTTACGCTCACGAAGTACTGAGCACTCTATCATTTGACACAGTGGGAAGAGACCTCTCTTCTAAGTTACCCTGACTGACCATTGAGAATGTATTATCTAAAATACACCAACAAAGGACAGATAAAATACACTTACAGAAGACAAGTACCATTAAAATGGACATACGATAACTAAGAAAACAGAGTGGCCACACTGTGTCCAAGCAAAGGTAGAGCTACAAAATGGGAGGGAGCAGGGCCTTCAAGGATTCTCACATGCTAGACACTGAAATCCCATTTCCAAACCGTAACTGCTAACTCAGAAAACCTGTGGCTAGCAGGACATCTTAACCAAACCTTCCAAAGACTGCTTTGTGTATTCTTATAAGCAACAGGTTGCGAAGAAGATTCCATTAATACATGTATCAAAGCATATATTCATCCTCCAGCACGTACTTCAAATAGCATATATAGCTAAGCACATAGAAAAAAGGACAAAAACCCTAGTGAAATGCAATGGATGATGGAAGGCATGCCTTACCTTGCAAACTTTTATGCTGTATAATAGCCCTGTTCTAAGAAACCACGAGTATGGTACCACGGACTACAAAGTGCCCAAAGCCAGAGCCCACTGGACTTGGAAATAAAAAACCCACATTCAACTCCTGGCTGTACGACCTTCCACTCCTCTTTAATGCACTCTGATTCTCGGATTCTACTTAGAAAAAAATGAGGATATTGGATTAAATGATCTCTTTGGTCCCTTTCAAATTGGACATTAAAAGACTCTATGAAATTATGAACCTGCAGGAGAACAGAAGGGAAAAGAACATTCCATATTTCTTTTCTTAATTGAGTCCAGCTGTAAGTGATTCCTACTAACTTTCTTTGATCTCTCTATTCCCTTGCCTTACTCTAAAGAGAATCTGGAGTGTCTCCTACTAAGAAAGAAGCCCAGGCTAATATAAAATTATTACAGGTTACCAAGGCTACTTTGTCATTTTCTTGAAGATTAAACAATGATGATGAAAAATAACATACTACTACCATAACCAGGACTATCTTTGTTATTTTTAAGTAACTTATTAGGAGAGAGGAATGACCTTAAATGCAGGCACAGTTTAACCCTACTTGGAAAGGCTAGAAGCCTAGAGTCGCGATTAAGCAGCCCGGGGCAGGCGCATGGTGGCGGTGTGAAGATACGATCACTCTGACATGTGACCGATTGAGGTGAAAATCACAGTTGTGACCCTTACCACCCACATAACCTTGGTCCAGTTACTTAAAATCCCTGAACCTCATGTTCTTCAACTATAAAATGGGACAACATTTATGTCATAGGGTTATCTCTGACAATTAACACATTTGTAAGTTTATGGGGCACCTAACACAGTTCCTTACCCTTGGCAAACACTCAACAAAGTCTGGGGTGAAAAACAAACGCCTTGACTGAATGACTATTGGGGGAGAACACTCTTCCCCACCTTCTGACATGTAAGCAATTCTCATGTGACCTAAATTCACTGGATTTACCATAAAACACGGACACCAGTATTAAAACCACATCTTGAACTCCACAACAAGGAAGGAACTTTCCTGCTGGGCCGTGAAAGCACCGCCTTCCTTCTCACACAAGGGCTTGCTCTTCTCTGGAAGGGATAAGGGACAAAGGGCACAGTGGCAGCTGCCCCTGGTCCCCCACCCCCACCCCACACAGAGAGGCTGCTGGATTAGCTCTTCCTTCTCCAGAAATGCAGGAGAGATGAGGGCGCCCCGAACCGAGGACACTGGTCCTTCCTCCGGGATTATGTCTACTGGATCTCATTTTAAACACATTGAAGAAATTCAACTGCTATGTACTTTGAAAAGTGAGATTTCCAGCCAGGAATAAAAGGCAATCTCGGTTTTACATTTCTATGGCAAGTATCACAAGTTTCACGCACTCTTTATCACACCCTACTGCCTCTAATATGGTAATGAACTTGGTATCCGGCTACAAAAATCAAGGGAAATAAATGTTCTTTAAAATAATTCCCATCCTTACTATTTACATTTGCAGACTCAAGATGCCGCCTATATCTACTGATCCATTTGGGAAGACACATACAAGGCTGAGCAATTAATTTCGCAAACTCATCCTAGATAAAGTGCTACATTCTCATTGCTGAGTATCACTACGGTCACCTTCAAAGGACTCCCCCTGGGAAGCTATGCACTGACACCAGCGCCTAGTCCACCTTTCAAAGCAATTTTGGAACTCTTTTTCTGGAATGGCCATCAGAGCTGTTGGCATCCCCAAAATCTGACAATTCAGTTTGTGACCTTGCCACCATGCGTTTACATTGTTTGTACAGTGCTGCCCACGTAAGTGCACAGTGGCAAGTTCTGGAACTTCACCATCAGATTTTGGGGATAATGACAGTTCTGATAGCCATTCCAGAAAAAGAGTTCCAAAACTGCTTAGAAGGGTGGACTAGGCGCCAGTGTCAGTGCATAGCTTCGCAAGGGGAGTCCTTCGAAGGTGACCATCGTGGTACTTCTTCTAGGATGAGTTCATGCAATTGTCTGACCCCATACATTCCTCATATGACTGGAAGAAGCAGAGGAAAGCCCTGTTGTAGAAACAAGGAGCGTAAATCTTCAGAAGACTGCAACTAACAGTACTGATAATTCAACTCTTTCTGTTGCATTTCACACCCATCCCTTTATGAGACAAAAGTGTCCCTTACTCGGCCAGACCGAGGATCGTCTCCCTTTTGTACTGGTCGTCGGCGGTGAACCGCTGCACGTCCACCCCCTTACGCAGGCCCTGCAGGACCTGAGCCTGTGTGAAGTCCAGGAGGCGCTCATTGTAGTGGTGTAACTGCCTGGTCAGGGACACCACATCCTCAGGCCAGGCTTCATATCCGTATCGGGTCACATGCTTGGTAACCATCTTGATTAGCTCGTTAGGATCAGCCTGTAACAACAACCAAAAACAGTAATAAGAAGAGGCTGCATCTACCGGGCACCTGCTGGGCTCGCCACACTGCAGCCCCTTACCCGAGGCTCATGGCCACCCCAACGAGGCAGCGGCAGGGCTGGCAGCGTTTGTAGACAGGACGCAGAACGGAGTCTAGATGGGTCTCTAGACGCCTGCTCTGTTCTCCCATCTTCAACCTCTCCTGCACTCACTTAAAAAAGAACATATCCTTGCTTTTGCAACTACCATCAACCTATATTAGATTTGTTCCCCAATTTCCTGATCATTTATAATAAATCACCCTGAAAGTAGTTTTCATCACCAGGGCCCCTGGATAAAATTTCCTTGTAGCATCTAAATGTTCTCAATAACCAAGTTGCAGCTCAATAACCCCACTAATGATGCCCAGACAGCTGAGGAGGAGGGTTTTCTCCAGGGGTAAGGGGAAAAGCCCATTCCTGCTCCTGAAATCAGAAATGCTTCGGGTTGCATAAGAGAGCGGCCAGCCAACTTCTACTCTGCTCAGTTTCGTGCTCAATGGGATTCTGTTGTGCAATTCTTTGCAACCTCCCTAACAGTAAAATTATTCAAATAGAACCTAACAGCTGACAGGAAAGAAAAATAAGCAATTAACTGGGCACATTTATTTATGTTAAGGTTGGTCTGGGTGTCAATGAAGCAATAGGAGCTCAGCCATAATTCTGGAATTACTGTAGGAACCTAATACTTGAGCAACATTAACTCAATCATGCCCAATTTCTGGGAAGACATGGTATATATCTTAATATAGGCAAATTAGGAAAAAATGCCAGAACTTACCTTTGGTTCTCAGAAATGTACCTAATTATAGCATGCTGTCAACATGTCTGATGTATGAGCCATTATTCTAAGCCACACAGGAATTTGTCAATGTCAAGTCTGCATTACCAAACCTAGCCTGACGTTCTCTCTGTGGACCTGATTCAGAAGCAATCTGGGAGTACCAATAAAAACCAATTAAAGAAATCCTGGATTCCAGCAGGTGGGTCTGAGAAAAAGTCAACCTCATTAGACTTTATTTTCCCCCTAATTCTAGGCAGGCACTGAGTCCCATTCTCGAAAAACCACAGATAGGTGTCTGAAGTCAGAAGACCCGGGTTTGAAAACTGACTCTCCAAAGTAAGCTGTAAGACCACCAGTGGATTCATTCAACCAATAAACTGTGGGCACCTTTTCCATACCAGGTGATATACTCAGGTGTGACCCTTTCCTCCAGGCATGCTGCCTAGGAGGAGAGACAATGAGCAATGATAAAAGTGTTACGCAGTGCACACAGGTGCATTTAACCCAGCTGAGTGGGACTTGGGCACGTGCGAGGGAAGCCCTCTGGGAAAAGTTAACAACCAGGCTAACTACTCAGATACCAGCCATGAGAAGTCCAGCTACAACAGGGAGACGACTCTCAACAAGGGGCAGGATGTGTACCAAGGCCCAAGTGGCTGAGCCCTGATGGAAAGATGGCATGAATGAAGCAAATGTTACTGTGATTAGACAGCGATGTGGGCACCACCTGCACACGTACAGTATTTCTGGCAATGGATTAAAGCAAGGGGGTCCCTGCCTCGGCTCCAAGTGGTTCCACAGCTGACATCATGGAACTTACTAAAAGGCATACACCGATCCCACTTCAGTAGTACTTCTATTATATAATTCACTTTACATTGCCTTTCTTCATAAACATTACATTATAGCTGAGACCATGAGTGCTGTGTGAATCTGTCCTTCCCAGAGCACGACAGAGTCTCTGACAATTCAGGTGTGGGGGAAAAGGGAGATACATTCGACAGCAGTTGCTGCTAAGTTAACAGTTTATATTCCAGCTCCCTGAGTAGAGGCAATTTGGGGCACATTACTTCATATCTCTATTTCCTTACCTATAAAAGTGTCAATAAACAAACACACTGCACACCCTTTGTTGTGAAGTACAAATAAAATATGGTATTTTAAAGTGCTGTTCTCTCCATTATATGAAAGCAAATCGGGCCCAGCACTCGCTCTCAAGGAATTAAAAAGGAGTGACTGACAGAGATGTGCCTACCAGCCGACCACAGACGGATCTGCATACAAGCACCATTACAGACTCACACACAGAACATGCTGGAACTCTGTGGAGGGAGCAACAACTCCCCTCTACAGACTCCTCTGGGAATCAGTTTCTTCAGATGTAAAACAAAGGCGCATCACCGGGTGATCACCTTTCTAAACTTAAAATTCTATGAGTGTGTAAGAATCTAACCATGAAAATTAAATAAAACCTTGTAAATCCCTCCAGGTGTAGAACCAGGGAAGTTCTACACCTCACCTCATTTACGTCTCCACTAAATATTCAGAACAGATTTTTTTGATAAAAATACAATTTCAGACGAACAAATTATAGTCAACGGATCCCTCCACCGTTGGAACAACTTTCATCTCTTCTCCTTTAACAAGTAGAAACTGTAGCCCTCTCTGAATAATTTTTATTTCATATTCTTTATACACCACTTCTGTTCACTTTTCTTAAGAAAATTCTAAGAATGAATAACTACTACTCCAGTCTTCATTACAGAACAGGCATAGTGATAAACGTGCATGAATTGAACCTCACTTAGTTCCGACAAGCCTGTGGGACGGCCGTCTACTAGGATCGTGTTTTACAGGTGCGTAAGGAGGTCCGCCGACAGAGGCCATTAGGGGTAAGTGGCAGGGTGGGGATATGGCTGCCAAGCCCAAGCCTCCCAAGATCTACCCTTCCCTCGTTATTAGGAGGGAGGGATCTCTTAGAATTATCTGGATCTGGACGAGACCACTGTATATGGAGCTCCTACCAAATCTAACTTAGAGACCTTTTACAAATGACCTGCTTTCAATGATGGATTTAATGCTGCCACCCTACATTACACTCAGACTGACCTTCTTACCCATATGGTGTCTCACCCCTTTTCTACATATACACACGTGTGGAAGTACGACTGACCACAGAAGACACACAAAGGCAAGTATTCAACTGGGTATTTGATTTGAGCTGTATTTCTAAGTCTTCCCTTTCTTTTTCTAATGATAATAAAGGAAGTTTTAGAATCATGAAAAAGAATACCATTTCCTGTTCAACCCCTTGGTATAAAAATACTTTCCTTTAAAACTGTGTCCTAATGAAGTCGTGAATTAGGGGCATTGTATTAATTCCTTGATGACAGGTTTCTAAGTCTCTTCAAGTTTATGGATCATCATGTATTCTTTAAGAATACAGAAAGATTTTCAGTACTTCAATTTATTGTGTAAAACATAATACTAATGAGAAATCATAAAAGCATTCAAGGAAAAGAAAAATGAGTTATGGGGACAAATATAGAAACTGGTACCAACGAACCGGGGTCACTGGTTCTTCCCCCCTGAGCGTCAGGTTTCCTAGTATTAAAACTGGAGCAATGTCTTCTTCAGTCCTCACAAAGATTAATGGAAGTAAAAGGATACACATGGTGTATGTTCTAGTTCTATATGCAAATTATTTTCTTTTATTATCACTACTACTTGCTATCTCTTCCTCAAGGAACTTTACTGCTCTTGATTACTTCCAATAATTCATTTTAAATTTTAATAAGAATTCTTCTTCCCCTGGGCTTATCACAATTTCTGTCAAAACATTCCAAAGCATCCCCTACTCATCCCAACACTTCATTTCACACACACACACACACACACACACACATCTATTCACCTCCACAGCACTCAACATTCAAGTTTCGAAAGCACTTTCACATGAATTTCACTTGAGCCCCATCCCAAGCCAAGGATGTGCACGGGACATCTCTGTCTCAGTCCCCACTTCCGGCATCCTGAGCTGTCGCCATTCGGAGGCAAGCCTCGTCCGGGCCTCACACCTACAGTAAACTAGTCTCTTGTGTAGAGGACATACAAATCTCTCCCTTTTTCCCACCCAAGTTCAATGGCATGATCCATGGGTATAACAACTATTAGCCTCTAAAAAGCTTTTGAAGGACTTTACAGGCAGCTTCAAAATCTTTCATATTCAGTATTCAAAGTAATGTTGCAAAACATCGCAAGCTGAAAATAACAATAACATAAAAAGTCATCAAAAATTTAAAAATTAAAGTGTGTAGAGTTAAAGTATTCTATTACTTTCCCAAAACTTGGCAATACAGTTCTCCAGGGGGTGAATAAAATATGGTTTCTTTAAAGAATATGGTCAAATCCCTGTAAAAACATAATATTCATAAATATTCATGATAACAGAATGTTCCAAGACTTAATCTGCTGCTTACTAGTTAGAGGTAATAAATCCATTCTGGTTTAATAGTCTCCATTTTCTTGGTAATATTGCTTGAAAGTTTTAAGCAGGTGGTATGTTTCTCCTCCAGGGTTGTTATTTGCTTGAGATAATTTTGTACTCAGTATTTTCAATTAAGTAGCTTAAAAAACCAACATTTTGAAATAGTCTAC
The DNA here is from genome assembly GCA_004026885.1 of Lyroderma lyra. Taxonomy (NCBI): domain Eukaryota; kingdom Metazoa; phylum Chordata; class Mammalia; order Chiroptera; family Megadermatidae; genus Lyroderma; species Lyroderma lyra. The sequence goes on along the minus strand of PVJL010004692.1, from coordinate 76,884 downwards.
CATAAAGTTTAGAATTTCATCCCCTGCTGGGTTTGCTTCTCTAGAATACAAAACCAAAGGTTATGTTTCCATTTTTAACTGATTTTATCTTCTCAAACTTTTTCAAAAGAATGCTAGAAAGATCATACTTCAAGATGCATTTACAATAATTATGAAGGTAAGATATTAGTGACAAAATTCAAGGTACAGAACAATGTGTAGCCCTTACTAACACTGTACAGAAAATTCTTACGTAAACATGTAGATCCATAAACTATTTCTGGAAGAGTACAAAAGGGAAAACAGTGCCTGGACTTGAGTTAGGATTTTAAAATCATAACCATACATGCATATGGTTACACAAATAATGCCCCTTTTCTATGATCTGGTAAGCTGTACCAAATCTTTTCTTACAAAATCATAAGCATGCATCGTTAATGATTTTGTAAGAAAATCCTAACTCAAGTCCCGGCGTTACTTCTGCCGGACCCTGTACCATTTTTACCACTTGAATTTTTTGGTAGTGTGTGTATTGTTTTTTAAACATAAAAGCAAACTAACTAGGACAAATGTGAGAAGAAAACATTCTATCCAGCTGACCATGTACTGACCACCACTAAAAAAAAACAACAGCGAGGTGGGCTCCAACAACCACTGGGCAGCGCTGCTGAGCTCCAGGAGCCGCCAGGGTGGGCCAGACTGGTGCCGCCCATCCAGTGCATAGGCCTTTAATCAGAAATAACCCCACAGATTACATCAGTACTTTTATTCAACTGAGTACTCTACCTAAGTTATCAGTCCTGTAGCACAGAACTGGGAGTGTGGGAGTGGGGGTGGGGGGTGAGGGGCGGGGAATGAAAATGCGAAGAGACTGGAAATAGAAACAAGCTAACTGACAGGTGACTGAAAGGGATGCTTCTTCGCTGAGTGTTCTCATGTGTAGGCAACAAACTGAAACCACTCTGATTTCAATTTCCATGATGACCCATCAGGAGTTTGTTATATTTAACGCCGAACTCAGCAGATGCTGACAGACCCAAATAATCACCCTTCGGTGGTCAATGGAAAACTCCTATGTACTACCACATCCAGCTAATGGACCCGCCCTTCAAGTCCAAGATCAGGGTCCAAAGCTGAGAAACTAAAGCCTGAAGGCTGTCCTCAGGCACAGCAGCTGAAAAGATTCCTGAACTTGCTCAAGGGCCAATGAAAAGTGTGAGGTCCCAGGGACTCAGAAAAGATGGGACTCCTGCCATAAGTAACCTCACACAGAGAGGAGACAATCAGTTACCCCAAACCAACTGACCCACAGGTGCCAAGGCCAAGACAATGAGAGTGGGGGCGGAGGCCAACAACAACGGAGGAGACAGCAAGCTTCACAGGAGGCTCCTTAGAACTCAGACTTAGGGGTTGACAGCAAGAAGGAGGAGGAGGAGGAGGTATTTCAGGCAGTGGAATTCCATAGGTGCAAGCACAGAGGGTGAAAAGAGGTCATAAATTTCGAGAAATTCTACTTCCCAACGGCTACAGCATAAACTTCAAAAGAGCTAGTCTAGTGTCAGGATCGTGGCTGGAGGGGTAAGGAAGCAGCAGCCAGTTCACAGAGGATCTTCCCTGCCCCAGACAGGAGTTTAGACTGTATCCAGCAGCCACGGCAAAGCACGTGAAATCATCCTGCTAGGAATGACCCATTAGATCTGCACGTCAGAGGTCACTCAGGTCCAAAACACAGGGACGCGGACTCTCCCGAAACAAAGCTATGGTGGCAGCCTGTACCAGTGAGAAGCAGGCAAAGCCTAGAATCGGGAGCTCTGGGTGACCAGGTGACACTTCTCACCCAAGTAAGGGACCGAATTTCTCTATGAAATTTCTCTTCTGCAAAATGGGGTTGCTCAAAGGTCAAGGGTGGAATGTGTAAAAGGCACACATTCGAATTTGTAACAAGGCACAGTGCTTCTGACTTGGTCGTGTCTGGACATACTTGGGGGTTTTGGAGCAAACTATTCGGCACTTGTGTGCATACACAGCACTAAAGAAAAGATAGCAGCAAAGAGCCCACAAACACTCTTTGCCAGGCATTCAAGTAAAAGTAATAAAAGAAACATTAAGTATGCTGCTCCAGAAACAAACCTGCCACACCTCCACCTATACAATCACTCACTTCACTTCCTAAATTACAACATAGCAGGTCCATTTCTTTCACATAGAAACAAACCTAATATAAAAATAAAGCAAAGGAAAATTATTAGAGTGTAAAATACCTGTACAAAGCAGCAGCAGCTATAAAAACAACAACTCAAAATAAAGTAATCCTTACATCAACTGGCTAAAAAGAGAACATCCCTGTTTCTTGGCCAAATGTCGCCATCATAAAACTGAGAACATCATATGCCTGAGAACACCACACACCTAGTAACGGATGGCGCTGTCCTGGGAGAACAAGCTGCAATGCAGATGGTCCCCCACTCCTCCTCCTGTTTCTAAACAAACACTGATGAACAAGAGCCATGCATTTGCCATGAGGAGGGTGTTTTCACACCCTTACAGGCTCCTAGACACGTCTGGAAGGCTGCAGCAGCTAAAGCTCTGATGCACAAATGCAAGTACTTCTTTACAGCATGCTTTGGGTGAGGGGGGGACAATTCCCACCTCAGTAAAATCTGAACCTTGGATTTGCACTCAAAGTATGATCTACCCGGTTATCTTCTCTTCAAGTGGTTATTCTCTTAAAATGATCCAGGACGAAAAGCAGATAATTTCCCAGTACTGACCATTAAAACTGGCGGCACAGGTAACCTGAGGCCACGCTGAGGTGCTTTCATTTAAAAAGCAACAATGAAGGTCCATAAAAGTTGTCTGAAGTGCGGTGTCAGGTTAGCACGATATGTTTCAACACTTCATCTGCACCATTACTGCCCTCATAACTTCTGGCTTACAGATAAATACAAGTGCAGCACTGCTCAAAGAATTACGTTGCTGCTCCTGAATTTGACAGAGCCATCTTCCTTTTGGGCACTGAATACGAGAAGCAATTCTTCATTTCACCTCTCCTACTACTTTAGCCTTTCCTAAGAACGTTGTAAATGACAGAGAAGTTAGGGGAAGAATCAGCCTTCACGGTAAATGTGAGAAACACTACCTCTTACTGATGCCTAGAAAAGCAACTGCATCTGACACAGAAAAGACAAGGGTCGTCAGCCCCTTTGTATGCATTCTGGATACAAGGCTGACCCCAACACCTCCAGAAAGGCAAACACGTGTTGCAACTATTTTAGAAAATCTTTAACTCTGCTCATTAATAAAACAGAAACCAAAGGACTTACCCTATAAAGAGGGTGGCACTTGTCCCTAAAGCATGGAGTCAATCGGGTATAGATCTGCAGGCTGTAGTAATATGCCGCCAGCTGGAGAGACAGAGCCGAGTGGGGTTGCTTTTCAAAGCACTTGTTAGCATCTAACACCTGGGAGAGAACGTGGCAAAATAAACTCAGCTGAAAGGAATCCACACCACCATCACAAACCATTACATGTCTAGTCATGACTACAGAATTTTGGTTTAAAGTTTCCACCCTATCAACTCAAGCTCAGGCTGTATTAAAATTCAGAAGACACTATACAGGCAGAACCTATGCATGTAAAAGTGATTTAAAATCAACATTTCAGCTAACATTGTAGAATTTACTGTCTGGATACTGACAATACATAGGTAGATAGACAGACAAACATGTAAAATAAACAATTATAACAAACAATTTTAGTTCATTCATTTTTAAGTCCTCCTTTCTTGGTAAGGGTAAACTCACCTGTGGTAAGGCAAGAAGATAAGCAAGAGCCAAGGTCAAGTCATTTGGTAAAGCATCACTTGCTAGCTGCAAGAGAACTGAATAAGGAAAAAACATTGCATTATTTTACTTGAGGATCCATGTGACATTCATAGTTACAAAGTACCATGTTTTTAGTTCTATATGATTTCAACAGCCAATCAGCTTCAGAGGACTCATTAAGGCCCTTTATGAAAGTCTATTCAGCACTATCTAATTACAAATCACATGAAACTGTGTTAAACAGTAACCTTGCCTTAAGTCAAATTATGCTGTTTGTTAATGTAGACATAAAGAAAGCCTGTTAGTGTAGCTGCAAAGTCTAAGTGCAAATAGATATATGACTATGGTTTCTTAAAGCTAATCTGTTGGTTTTAAAAAACAAGTTCAAGCAATACAATTCTGTGTATTAATGACAGCTCATGTGGAAAATGACCATATAAGTAACCAAGATCAGAGCAACAAAATAGCTTTCTGAGTGTGAATTTAGGATAAATCTTTCAATTACTACCATGATGATGATATGATTTTGGTCCTTCCAAGAACACCCCTCTTCACCACAATCCACAAAAAGAAAATCAGTCTCTTACCTCAATTACATATCTTTAAAAAAAAAAAAAAAAAACTCAACTGTTACATCAGTGACAAGCTGTAAATGTTATAGTTTTAATAAAGTCTGTGTTTATAAGCAGTTTGCATAAAAATGGATGTATTCCATTCATTTGGTTTTAGGGACAAGTACCAGGTAGTCATATATCACAATGTAAATCCTTTATTTTAAGGAACACAGACTCTCATGATCTGCACTAATGAAGGAGAACAGTATGTGAATAATCCAAAGTAAATGATATTTAACTTTAGAAACAGACCACATAGTATTTTTCCAGATAATTTACTCTCCTAATTGTCCCTTACTTAAACTAGAATTTAAGTCATTTGTATAATCTAAGTTTAGATGACAGGCTGGGCAATGGGGATGGTGTTGGGGTGGGGAATACAGTTAAATGTTAATGTTACGATCTTAGACATAGGGTAGATGGAGGTTCACCGTAGAATTTTCTCAACTTTTTTGTGCACTTGAAAATTTAAAAAAAAAAACACTGGGTAAGAAAAGAAAAATCTACTCTGACAACCATAGCAAATGCTCAAGCTCCCTATCAATCACTTATGTCCCATATGGGGCTTCCTGGAAGGTATGTACCCTGCACTAGAGTTGCACCTCATCTTGAGCACACAGGCAGCTGAATTTCCGGCCACACAAAACGCATGACCTCCCTATTCCTCCAAGCCTGGAAAAACCAACAGTGTCACGTACCCCACGAGACCTGTGACCTCTTCCCTAATCCCTAACACAAATGTTGGTAAAGTTATCTCACAACATTTTTTCCTCCTCCAACTGGATCACAGCTCATTAACCTCTACAACCCAAGCAAAGGAGACTCTCAGTTATCCGGCACCCACAGGCATTGAAGATGCCGAATAAATGTAAGTGGGCTCTCGGTTATGCGGCACCCATGGGCACTGGTATATGCCAAATAAATATAAGTGGACTCTCAGTTACCTGGCCTCCATGCTGGATAAACATAGCATTATTCTTTGATTCTACTGCTGACTGCTTGAGTTCCATTAAACGGACAGTCTACCATACCTAGGCCCAGAGCTCCTCCTGACTGACAGATGGAATGTTAGAGGAAACTGGTGGGGAGTGAGGCAATGACACCTGTCCCCACTCAACCCCTGGGCTTCAAAACTTTCTCAGTAGCCTTCACTGAGACCTTTCTCAGTAGCCTTCACTGAGACTAAGGATGCTTGCAAAGCAGAATGCAAAGCCCACCTATAGGATGCTTCCCAGTCTTTAAAGCCACAAGCACTTTGAAGCAGCACTGGTCAAAATGATCCATGCAGCTCTGAAGTAAACGAACCTTGAGGGGTCTCACTGGGATCCCCCAGATGTCATGCTGGCTGCAGACTGAGTCACAGTGATTTTACATTACCATTATGAATGAATGAATGCCCTACATCTATCAGTGTGAATTTAATTTGCAATGCTGGTTCTCACACTTTGAACACAATGCATTTTCTAAAGTTCTAGAGCCTGAATCAGACGAAGTCTATGCCTCAGCCTCCAAGCACGAACTCTGTGCAAAGTGAGTGAGCACGCTGTGATCAATTCAATTCTAAAAGTAAACTTGCAGAGGAAAGTCTCCCATATATCACTGATTTGGAAATCATTAGCCTTTAAATCATTCATTTAGCTAAATAAATAATGATCAATTTTCTTCAGCTAGTCTTCACAGAAACCTTTCCATCAACTTTATTAAAAAATTGTAAAAAGTCAGAAGTTTAATTTGTATTATAACCTACTTCTGAACCAAAGTCAGGAATCACATTTTTATGATTTTAATTTGGGTCACTTAAACTATTTAATGCTTCAGTTTTGCTGAGTTTCTGACAAATATTTGGTGTGATAAAATAGTCAAAGATACCTGTTTTCAGATATATTAGTACTATCGACACCAAATGTGATAGTGTTTATGAAAATGCTTCATAAATTATAAACCCAAATGTAAATTAAAGGGATAATTATCATTAAAATTATCTCTATTTTACAAAATCCATTAATATATACAGCAAGTACTCGAAAATGTTTTTCCCACTCAGTTCAACAATATTTAAAAATAAAATTTTTAATATTGAATGGACTTGGATTCATTCCCTTGGTGAAATATTAACATCCGAATGTCAGGAAATACAATGTGAAGAAATGCAGAGCAGAGGACAACCCTGCTGTATGCTGAATGCTTGGAGATGCTACTGGGCACAGCACACGCGTCCCAGAGAACCAAGAGCACAGCCCCAGCCCCTGTCCCAGCACATATTTATGCTCCTGCGAAGAGACATTGCTTTTGTACCGACCATCTAGAAAAGCCTGTAACAGCTCCGTGAAAGTGTTACGACAGCCCTGTAAAACCATGAGAAATAGATACAGCCCTCCAGGTTTAACCTTCAAGGTGGAAGAGACCAGACACTGGCACAGAAGACAGAGGAGACCTTCCCGAGCCTGCCAGGTGAGGGGCTCAGAAAGCACATGTCCCAGAGTTTGAAGAATAAACACATGATGATGGGCATATGACGGCTGGGGAGAATCTAACATCTTAGATGAAACTTCCAAAGGCTCTTACCCACAGTTTCACAATTGAATCGCCCGAGGCACTGTGTAAAGAACACTTGATGCATGCGTTCCACTCAAGACGTTCTGAAATAAATGGTCTACAGTGGATCCCAGGCTTCAGTATTTCTTTAAAATTCCTTAAGTGACTCTAACATGAAGCCAGGACGGAGAGCTGTAGGAGCAGGCCTGGAGAACGAGGGACAATCGTACCTGGAGCGACTAAAGGCCAAGATGGCAGCAGGAAAGTTAATGCAGGCCAGAACCGGTCTGAGAAGAGGTGCACGGAGTGGGCCGGACAGCAAGGCCTGGTGACAGAACATACGAGCTGCTATGCCCAGTTGAGAGAGAAGGAAAGCAAAGGAAAGAGACACGAAGTAATACTCTTTGTCTGAAACCACATGGCACTCAGTAGAGGGTCATTTAGTGTTTAACTCAGCACGGCCTTGCACATGCTCCTGGCCCACTCCTGCCTCATTTCGTCACTGGCTGCCCACATACACTCTTCTCGCCAGGAACTAGAGACATTTGCAAATCCCAGGAAAATGTCTTTGGGGGACAGTTAAAGACATTTTTAAAAAGAAGTCATAAAGAATAATGATTGGGGACAAGTGGGTTAGGGTGGGGAGAAAGGGGAGGGGGTGGGAGAGGAGGGGGGGAAGCTAAATATAAGGTGATGGAAAGAGAAGTCACATTAGGTGGTGAACTTATTATACAACAAGTTGACAATGCACTGTAGAATTGTATGCCTGAAACCTATGTCATCCTTGCTAACAGATGTTACCCCAATAAGTCTAACAATAAAAATGAATTAAAAAAAAAATGAATTAAAAAAAAAAGAGGTCAATAAAGGTGGTTAAATGAGGAATAAACACCCCCCAATAGTCTAACAAACTCAAAAAAAAAAAAAAAAAAAAAGAATAATGAAAAGGGGAAAGAGCAATGCAACTACACTGTTCCCACATATTCAGTGTCATTTGTAAGGGCTGCCATGAATCTAGTAATAGCTTTGAGAGGGGAAAAAGCACAAATGTACACACCAGCTGTGAGATACAACCTTATTTCAGAAAGTCTAAGAGGCAGAAAAACATGCATCTCAGAACCGAAGAAAAATGGTTTGCGTCCTCAAAGCAAACTGCAGTCAAGGGGCCTGTTTAGTGGACAGGAAAGTGGTATTTGCTCCCCTTCTCCCCAAAATTATTAATACTGATTGAAAGGATTATCTAAAAATAAGGTCTAGTATCAGATTTCTGGGAAAATGGCAGTTCTATTCCCCACATAACAAGCGTGTCCAACCCAAGGCCCACGACGGCTTTGAATGTAGCCCAATACAAGTTCGTAGACTTTCTTAAAATGTTATGAAATTTTTATTTGCGACTTTTTTTTTTAGCTCATCCTTAGTGTGAGTGTAACTGATGTGTGGCCCAAGACGATTCTTCTTCCAAAGTGGGCCAGGGACGTCACAAGGTTGGACACCGCTGTCATATACCTTTTACTCCACACGGCAATGTGCTCACTCAAAAAGATAGCATCACCCAGGTCTACTGGCAGGAGAGGCGACCAGTAACATGCACGTGGAAGTTGTGGGTAAAATTGCCATGAAAACCGTGTGGTCTCCCCACCCTCTTTCCTCCTTACTGATGCCTGGACTACAGACAAGGTCGCTAGCACTGCAGCAGCCTCTGGATCATGAGGTATTCACTAAGGCAGAGCAGAGCAGGAATGAAAGAAAAAAGACTTGCATACATTTAATTCTTTTCAAACAACTCCACATGGAAAGATGCTTCCATGCAGAAAATTCTCAAGATAAAATATACACATCTGTATTCTATAAAGTCAATACTTAAGAGTTATTAACACATAAAAGCAGAAAGAAGTATTTATTGAACATTTTACATGATTCACAGTAAGAATCACTTCACATAATTAGCAACTGAAAGACAGGAATTGTTCCATACGTATCCTTTCAAATCCTCAGTATCAGTTCGTAACAGGAAAACAAAAGGTGCTCAATAAATGTTTTCGATAAATGACTAAGTGAATGATGGTGTCAAGTTAAGCTATTCAAAATTACTGGAAAACTCATGACTGTTTTCCCACTCATTCGTTCATAGTTTTACTTATGGTTCTCCCACACAAGTTTCATACCTTCCGTTGTTGGAAATACTTCTTCTCCTTCAGTTTTAGTCTCTGCCAGTTTTCCAGTTCTCAGCAACACTTCTGCAAAGCTTTCCACTGGGACATTCTGGTAGGTGCTGTAGGTCACCTGGTAGGAGACAAAAGAAGCAGTTACACCACTTAGGGAAAGATGAAGCTACTCTTAGGAAACACAAAGGATTTTGTATCTTCTGGTGGCCTGAATTATAACTTGTCACTTACTACAGCATATTATTTTATGTAAAATTTTAAAAAGATTTTAATCTCATGATCCATTGTAATATATACGAAAGACGTCACATAAAACCAATAAATAACACAATTAAGAACAAAGCCAAAGTAGTACATTTTCAGGAGAATGTCAGCTTTTGTTTAAACTGAAATGCCTACCACAACGTAACAGTTAAATCTATGTTCTTAAGTACTAACTCCCCTTACCTCTGCGACTAAGGGACTGGACAGGACAGACTCATAAAAAGGGTGGCAGCCTTGTTCCTCTAGACCTTCATTGGCTATGGTTCCAACTCGATAAGCACCACCAAATTCTTGCCCCTAAATAGAACACAGTGAAAAACAGTAGATAAAAAGAAAGGGGGCGGGGGGGGGGGGGGGGGGGGGGGGGGGGGGGGGGACGAGCAGTGGGGGAGGGACCAAGAAAGGACTTCACGAATGTTGTAAAATCAAAGTGCACTGTGATCTAAAGAGCACATGTCAGAGTGACACAGAAACCCAGCGGAGAACGTAAGAATGACACCCACATTCCAAGAGCAGCACACTTCAACCCCACTCTGCCATGCCTTTGATTTTCGTGGTCATTGTGACATCAGTCAACCAAAAACACTGAAACAATCGGTGGTATACATATGGTGAGTTTTCTATACTACTGTCAGAATAACCTTCCCCAAACATCATTTTGTATAATACATACTGCTCCCCAGCTCAGACAATCTTTAGTAGTGCTGAACGATGCAAACAGCCAACAGTATCAAGTCTAAACTGTGTAGAGCAACACTTGAGTGAGTAAATGTTCATTAACATTAAAGGCTAACTGCACTCTAACCAAACCAGTCTATTTCATGCATCCCGCTTCCACGACTTCCTTCCACGAGGAGGGCCCTGTCCACACTGACGGCCTACTGCAATCCCAGCCTCCCTCTGGGCCCACCTCAGCCCTCACCTGCTGAAACCTTACCAGATGGAGGCAGGATGTCATTGTGCCCGTTGCTACCTCCGCCTCCTCCATACCTACAGCCCATGCAAACGCCTTTTGGACTTGTGATCAGCATTCCTCATTAGCAAGTACTTTAGTATCTCTAGTAAGGTAAATTCTCTTCACGTCCTGCTTTCCTCAAATAGGATGTAAAGCTACTTATTGGAAGAGCCAAGTAAGAGTCATCACGGTTTCCTCCCAAGTTTACTGAATACCTACTATATACCAAGCGTGACCTAGGGAAACAATCAGGCTGCTGCCAGAAATGATGGTAATGACAACAACTGATACTTAAAGGAAACTATCCCTTAGGCACAATGTCAACACTCTACCTGAGTCACACATCTTCAAAAAGGCCAACGGGTAAGACAGAAAAGTAACCATGATCACAACCCAGTGTGACACTTGCAATAATAAGGCATGTACACACTGACTCCAAAATCAAGGACACTGCATCTCAGTCAATGATGTCACCAACAATGTCATTACCCAACTGTCTGGACCATCATCCTTAGTTCTTTCTTAGTTCTCTTTCCTGAATCTCTGGCATCTAGACCATCATCAGCAGGTCCACAAAATATAACCCCAAACCAAGCACTTTTTGCAACTACTCTATGGGAGTACCTTCCATTCTACAAAATAAATTACTCATCCCCTGTCTGAAGGGAGGCCTAGATTTCTTAATGACCTAGAGAAGGTGGAGCTGTAACAACAGTGAAGACAACTGAAGAGCAGTGCAAATGGACTGACTTTAAAAAGGACGATGCCTTGCTTACTTGAAGGGGCCGAAGGTACGTTAAAGACTTCTTCCACCACTGTCCGTCGCTGACCGCCTGCAGCACAGCCCTGGTGGTGGTCGTGGTGTTGGACAGAACTTTCATGGTGGTAGCAGTGGTCCAGTGTAGGAGATCAGCTGAGCTGCCTGGAGCACTTACTTCATCCTAAGTTTAAAAAAAGAACAAATGTGTGTGTGGTCAGAACAGAGAGGGACGATGTGACTACTTGACATCATCAGACGGGAAGATAAATTAGAAAATCCATCTTCGCTGGAAATTTTTAAAAATGTGAAACAAAACACTATTGGCATACTGTACTCCCTGAATCATTCACAAAAGAAAATTCAGTAAAAGACATTGTGGTGCGTTACTCTAATAATTCCTTTCAGAAACATTTGTAAGATAAAACTGGGTTCTTCATTCTTTACCAATCTACTGTCTTACCAGCGAGATACACTCATGTTTGTTTCTTTGACAAGACATTTTAAAGTATTTATTATTTAGAACAAGAAATAAATTATTCATTTGAACAATGCTAAGTTTTACAGTAACACTGCAGAGTAGGCATTAGAATACCATTTGATGCAAAATAAACTGCAGATTCAAGTAAGCTGAACATGCTGCCCACAGGCAACTGGCCTCGGGGGTCTCTCACTCTACTTGACCAGGTCTGGGTATCACAATGTGGGTCCATTAGTTCCCTGCAGGGTTGTGACACAGTGGCAATATATCTCACTCACAAATACTCATACAGGTATCTGTATTTATTTAAGATAATCTGTTCTGCCTTATAACACTATTACAATCTCATTAAAGATGGTTTGAAAAACATCAAGATTACAACGAAAAAGGACAGTATTTAATTCACAGTTCCATGACGCAGGGACAACACTGCCAACATGCATTCTCCCTTCCTGTCTTTAACCCAGGCTTAGAGATCTCTAAGAATTTTTTAATTAAAGTGTGAGATATATTAAAAAATGGGTACATGTCCAATCAACTTGAGTGGCCCCACGTAACCAGCACTGAGACTCAGCAGCAGAACACAGAACAGCTCCACAGTCCAGTACCTGTGCTCACCTCCAGCCACCCACCAATACCCAGATGAACACGCGCCTGACTTACAGCAGCATAAATGAACTCTGCCTATTTTTACACTCTCTGTGAATGGAATTACGTCCTTTGTCTGATTTCTTTCATTCAATATAAATTCGTTCATATGCTTGCAAGAAGCTGAAGACTGTCCAGCTCATTGTTAGTGTAACGCCATTACACTGCTAATGTAACAGTACACTGTGTGACTGTAACTTATTTATCCTTTCTCCTATTGATGAGCATTTGGGTACTCTCCAATTTGGAGCTACAATGAACATGCTAGCAATTACCTTTTAGTGAACATATACTTTCCTGGGTGTATACCTAGCAGTGGAAGTACTAAGACTTAGAATCTGCGTATGTCCAAACTCAATAAATAGCGCCAAACAGTTCCTAGCTTGGTTATAACAACTTAAACTCTAACCAGCAATTACAAGAGTTCCAGTCGCTGCACAGCCATGCCAACACACAGTGGTATCACATGCCTTTTTCTTTCTAGTGAGTATGTAATGATATCTCTTTGTGATTTTAATTTTTGTCTCTCTAGGAACTAGTGGTGTTGGACACCTTTTCATATATTTATTGGCCCTGTGAGCCTCCTCTTTTGTGTGGTGTCTGTTCAAGTCTTTAGCCCATTCCTCTGTTGGCTGTCGATCCTTCTTATACATTTGTAGAAGTTCTTTATGTATTCTGGATACATATCCTTTGTTGGATATGTGAATTGTGAATGTTTGCTGTTACTCTGCAGGTTATCTGTTCATTGTCTTCTTAATGTCTTTTGATTAATACAAGTTCTTAAATTTTAAATTATCCCAATTTATCCTTGTTTTTCCAGTTTATGATTAGTATTTTTCATACCAAATTTAAGAAATCTTTGCCTACTCCAAGGTCACAAAGATATTCTTCTATGTTTTCCTTGGTATGTAATATTTTTGCTGTAAGAAAAATCCTATTAAGACAGTGTATTACCCCTCTATAAATTCACAGCATTACATGCACACTTTTAATGCACTCATAATTTTTTTTTTTGTCTGTTGGCTTTCCCATCTAGACAAGCAGCTTTCCAAGGATAGAGACTACATTTATTCTTATTATTTCCTGAGAGTATGTGAAAATACCTAACATGTCATTTCTATCTATAAATACATGTAAGAAGTCTGGTTTCAGTGCACTATTTCAGTGTTTGAAGGTACGTTTTCTGAAGCCTAATGTGTTGTGTTTACAGCAGCTAAATGTCATTCAAATTAGGTTTCATGTCACATTTCCAATTCCTCTTCACCTTCAAATTGTCTTAATTGAGAGAACCTATCAAATAACTAGAATGTCATCAACTAATCCAAGTATAGAACTAAAAATATAAACATGGTGCGAACCATAGCACTTAAACCAGAGCAACTCCATTCCGGGGAAAAGCAAGCCTATTAAAGATACCAAAAAATGCAGGCTATAAAACAATAATTATTCCATTTCATAAAATGACCCTAGACCTCACTTCTGTTCATGATGGTTAACTCAAGAAAAGTAAATTTAAAACATGTGCAATTTAAAAGTTTGTTTCAGAAGATAAATGAAATCCACATGCTCAGAAATGTATGCAGTAACAGGATTTTCTGTAATCGATCCCCCTAATGAGAGAGATGGTAAAATAAAAAGCGCATCTGGACCACAAGAAGATTTGATGTGGGGGCAGTCTACCGAGGTTACAGTGTAACCAGAGGTACTAACGAGGGAAATGGTTGTCTTTGAACTTCCTGAAATGGGAAAAGGAAAAAGCTGTTCAGCAAAATTTACTCCAGAAATCATTGCTGCTGGCCCTTTTTATAATCATAGCTGCACAGTGCTAATTACTTTAGAGTGTATAACAGCAGAAATAAATTAATCCCCAACACCAAATCAACAACTCCCCACAAAAACTTAACAAGAAATCTCATTAATGTCAAGTCTGTTACGTAGCTCAAAGGTTAACTCACTAAGCACAACTAATGTTGTCCAACCCCTACAAGAGACAGCTTTACGAAACGGGTTCACAACAAGGAAAGTTCCCCGTGTCAAGTTTGGCTTACAGAGGTGGTTCTTGTTAACCAATTAATATAATGAATAATCTGTTTAGGAATTCCTTTCCTGGGTGTCTGGTAACATAAGGGTTAAGAACCCTGTTTGCCTACCATAACTGAGCTGGTGGTACCCATTTACTAAGTCACGATCACAAACTGAGCTCAAACACTGTCCCTTCTCCTCCAGCTTATCTTTAAATAATCCCCCTGCACCTAACACTTACTGGTAGCGAATTTCAACCTGCACTCACGATATTACAAATGCAATCTTCATTACCGGTGGTGCCGCTTTGAGAAGTATCTGTCAGAAGCAGCAGCAGACAAATGCCCCATGGAGTAAGTCACTCCAATGTCTTGCTCTGCTTTAATTCTTCTGCTGGTTAATCGGCCAGGTTACAGTTTAGATCAGTGGTGTCCAATCTTTTGGTGTCCCTAGGCCACACATAAAATACACTAACGATAGCTGATAAGTTAAAAAAAAAAAAAAAAAATCACACACACAAAATCTCAATGTTGTAAGAATTTGTGCTGGGCCACATTCAAAACCACCTGGGCCGCAGGTTGGACATGCCTGATTTAGACGTCCTTAACCTTTGGGAGTCATGGATCCCTATACAGTTCTAATGACAGCTCTAAGTCCTTTCCCCAGAAGACTGAACGCACATGCATGTGCACACACACACCCCCAATCTGTCACGCTATTTCAGGGGCTTTAGGAACCAAACCCTTCTTGACTCTTCTAGCATTCTTAGACCAGATTATGAGACCTCTAGTGAGGAAAAACAGAGGTATATGAGATATATTTTTTATTTTGTCCAGTTTTTAAATCACTTTTGAAGTGATCTTGGGTTCTAAATGTATCCAGAAAGTAAATTTACTAACATACATTTCTGGCATGCGTACAGTGTTTAAGACCCAATGCTAGGCAACATGACAATTAAAATATGGTCCCTGCTCTCAGACAAATAAGACAATCTGCCTTATTTCGCCAATAAACTGTGAACCTATCAAATTGGACCCCATTCAAATATTCCTCATGTAATAACAATTTGCACCTACCTATCCTATCTTACCCTCCTCTTCTATTTTATTCAATTCATTCTTCATCACGTATCTGTGACATCAAACATAACAGAGACAGACACTGCTCTAGGTGTTTGAAAACAGAGTAGTGAACAAAACATTGTTCCTGCCACAAAGAGCCTAACTTCCAAGAGAAGGCAAGTGGAAAATAAACACCAAGCACGTCAGAGAAGCCTGTCCGATAAAGGTAAGAGCTGGGGGGAAACACTCAAGTGGTCCATGGGTGGAGGGGACACTAACTGTGTACACAGACAGCAAGGAAGCTTGCAAGGAGGAAGTATTTGAACAGAGACCTGACGAAAGTTAGAGGCCAAATCATCTGGATTGGGGAGAACATTCCAGGTGGCACACAGGCAGAAGGTGCTGGGACCGTTTACAGAAAGAATGGCAAGAAGGCTAGGGTGACTGGAGTCTGCTAAGCAGAGCAGATATGAGTGGGGGTTGGGGGACAGGGGAGGAGAGATAAGTCAAACAGAAGGCAAACAGGATCATGGGTATCCTTCTGGAGATTGTGCAATCTTAGTTTTTACCTGAGGAATGTGGTGACCTGACACATTTTTGAAGACTCACTCTGACGGCCTTATTGAGCTCAGACCACAGCAAAGGAATGAGCAGAAGCAAGGAGACAAATAGCCTACCGTAAAGCTAGGTGAGAAACAGTCATCATTTACACCAGGTGGTAGCAGCAGCAATGGCAAAATATGGTCCCGTTCCAAATTCACTGGGAAAGCGAAGCCAACAGGATGTCTTGATAGAATGGATGTGTGATGTGGGAGAAACAGAGGAATTAGGGATAGCAGCATGTTTATGACCCAAACAATCCAAGCAGCCGGAAAGCTACAGGGCTACCATTCCGACTTCAGACAGACTAGGGAAGGAACACCGTGTCTACAGGCCGGGCGGTGAGATGGGCGGCGGGGGAAGGCCATGGGGCAGCGCTGCGATCAGTGCTTCAGCTTTAACCCACTGGTGGGGATGTCTGTAAGAAATTCAGTACAGATGTCAGGCGGGCAGACACACACACAAGTCTGGAACTCAGAAGGTCAGGGCTACAGCTATAGGCAGGAAACCATCGGCAGAAAGTTGCTATTTAAAGTCATGATGATGAGATCGCCCAGGGAATGAGTGCAGACAGAGAAGAGGTGTAACGGCTGAGACCTGGGTTACCTAACACATAGTTGAGGAGATAAGGAAGGACCAGCCAAGACAACAAGGGACCAAAGAGATATGGACAAATGGGTTGTCCCTGAAGCAAGTATGTGTACAAGGTCACTGATGTATCAAATAAGATAAAGACTGTGATTTGACCTACAAACTTAGCAATAAGAGGTCACTGGTGACCCAAACACAAGCCGTTCTGGAGAAATGGCCTAGAAGAAACCTCACAGGACGTAGGCAAGAGATAACAGGAGAAAACATGGGAACTGGCCATGAGACGTCCCTGCTAGCACCGCACAGGAGCGCCCACAGGGCCGGTGATCCGATCACAGAGCCGCCTGCAAAGGGAACAGAAGCTGCCAAACCTAATTCAGCCAACCTGACCGTGTTGGCTTTGGAAATCTTCTTCTGCAAGTGTATTTAAATAGCAAATCCAGACAAAAAAGTAAAAACGTATTCCTTATTACTAGAACAGTTACTTTAAAAGTTAAAGAAAACAAAACCAATACATTAGAAGCGATGGGCTCGGCGAAGAAAGGGGCAGGATAAAAGAAAGAAGGCAGGCTGAAACCCCAACAGGGTGCTAAGTGAGCGGGCGGTTCACTGAGATCTCCGTGAGGAAGGGGATCTGTGAGAGAGATCTCCCAGCCCATTCAAAACACGGTTCCTGCTCCTGATTGTCGAGCTGTCAACGTGTTCTCCTGCAAGCACGGCAAGGGTGGACCACGTGCTCACCTCCATGCAGGAGGACGCGCTCCCCACCGCCCGGACGCGGGAGTGTGTTTCTGCACTGTGCCGGCACCGTGATGCCATGCAGACCACGGTGTCTTGATGGCCGAGAACTCAGTCTCCCACAGAGAATACTCACCGGGCAATGCTGTCCAAAAATGAACAAACAAACAACAAAACAAAAATCAGTGAGGACCTACTGTGTTCCCAGAGGTGCTGGCGTCACAATAGTAAACAAGGCAAAGTCCGTACTCCCACAAACTTACAGGGGATGAACCACATGAAAACAGTGAACTACCTAGCTCAGGAGTCTATTTCTACTTTTTCCCAGGGCAATACTGGCGTAAGCATGCAAGATGTACATATACAATGCTCAGTGAGGTTCTATTAGAGACAGACTGGACAGACCCTAAGTGTCCCAAAACGAAGAAAACAATCAATAAAACGAGGTCCATGCATCCAATGACCACTATCTCTCCATTCTATGAATAGTCCACATATAATAGAAAGAGCAAATATCCATGATCAGAATACTACATGAAAAAAGCAAGCTTCAGAGTAGTACATACAGCATGACTCCATTTCAGTTTTAAAAAACAAAATAACTGTCCCGGATACAGGAGAGATTAACAGAAAATCTGTCCAAACTCAGAAAAAGTTTGGAAGGACATATGCACACTCAGAAATGTTTACCTCTGAGCAGAGAGATTCATAGCATGGCTGGAGAGAAGAAAGAAAACCTCTATGCTAATGTATTACTGCTTAAATTATGTTTATATTTTAAAAAAGCAGAAAGACCGGAGTTACTGCGAATTTCCATGTACTTCTTATCAAAAATTAGCAAATGCTAATATTTTATCTCAGATAGCTCACATCACTGTGTTTAACTTTCAAAAAATAAGATAGGCCAGGTTATGCTGATTATCGGAACCTCTGCCTCCCCTTAAGTGGACTGTTAAAATAAAAGCCTGTACTGTTTTTGTAACTACACAAAGCATTATGAATCAGTCAAGGTGGAGGAATGAACTCATGGCTCAACATACTAGGTGTGTTCCAAAATACTGAGAACAACAGACAAATGAATCAAAAGACACTCAAGTTCAATAGAAGTCAACATTTTGAGGCTCAGAATTCGGATGTTGCCAGTGGCAGCCAGATGCCCCTTTCCAAAGAACTGCAAATAAAAAATAAAAATATAACCCATGTAAGAGGGAGAACTTCAGCCAGACTCGCTGGTTTCTGACAGGACCCAAGGGAACCAGGCCAACCCCTCTTTGGCTCTCTGTGAGTCCTTCTCACATCCTCAGCACTGTAAGGAGAAGAAATGCCATGTTTAAAGCTACTACTGCACATGGTTCCGGACTGAAACACCAAGGAATCAGACTGAGGGAAACAGGGTCTGAAGAGATAAACACTAAACTGAATGGGATGACTCACTATGAGCCTGCAAATAAAAACTCCAAAACACATGGCAGTGGGGGGGTGGGGGTGGAAAAAGACAGTTACTAGAGCAATAATATAACAAAAATCCATTCCACATAAAATTATTTCATTTACAATTTCAAAATGTTAATTGGTGCCTTTGTGCATAGTAAATACAAGATTTAAAATCCTTTAAGAAGGAACAAGGTACCATGAGGCATACAAGAAAACAGATAAGCTCCTACTGGGTTAACTTTTGTGTACAGTAGGAGGCAAGGCTCTAAATTCATCGTTTTGCATGTGGATGTTATTTCATGTAAAAAGTGGCTTTTTCTTTTTATTTATTTATCAATAAATAAAAGAGTAAGACTATAAAACTCTCAGAAAAAAGTACAGGAGCAAATCTTCACAACCTTCAGTTAGACGCAGATTTCTTAAACACCAAAAGCACGAGCAATAAGATAAAATATTGATAAAACTGGACTTCAGCAACTTGAAAACACTACACACTTCAAAAGCCACTTAAAACACCGTCACAAACTAAGACAAAAAGTAATTTCAATTCATATATCTAATAAAGTACTTGTACACAGAATTCAAAAAAATTTTATATCACAGTAAGAAAAGAATAATCCAGTTACAAAATGGGCAAAATATTTCTAGCCATTTCATTCAAGAAGGTAAAGAAACGGCCAATATGCACATGAAAAGATGCTCATTGTCATGCGTCATGTGACTGCACACTGAATGATCATGAGACACCACGCATCCATTAGAATGACTTAAAGCACAAAGCCAGTCACTGGCGAGGATGTGGAGAAACTGGAACCTTAATGCTTCCCAGAGGGAAAGCAAAATGTCACAGCCACTTTGGAAAGCATTTGGCAGTTTCTGCAAATCTGGACCACGCAGTGCAGCAGTCCCACTCCTGGGTATCCAGACAGGAAATCAAGACGTGTTTCCACACAAAGACATGTACACAAACGTTCACAGAACGTTATTCATGACAGCTAAAAAGCGGAACTGATCCAAATACCCAACAACCGGTGGATGGACAGGAAGGCCTGTCTGTGGCACTGAAATGTAAATACTGTTTGCTCACTTTGCTTTAAACATGTCTAACCAATCCTTTTAGAAAAGCAACAGTTTTTTGCTTAGCCGGTGCCTCAGTTATAAACACGAATTAGTCCAGCTGTACAAATCTGTAGCCACTTAAAATGTTCGTAACAAGTTTTCCCACTGTGAAAATGATTTTTTAATGGGAGCCTTGTATGTAATCCATTTCCAAGTCTAATTAGATTTATCCAGGGAAAATACCATTGGCTAAGCGATATAAGTCATACTAGCTAAACAAAATGTTAATATACTCTAAGTGGTGGAATACTGTTATATCTAAAAAATATAATAACCCACATTAATAAACTCAAAAACTGATTTCGTAGTTTTTTACAATGCATTTTGTTCCATTTTTAGAAAAACATCGTGTTCACAGGGACAGCAGCCAATATCTTCAGATGTGTAGGCTACACTGTGCTAATGTAAATGAGACTGCATAGCAATTACATCTCTACTTTGCTGGGATATATGAATAAAAATCATTATTTTCACAACTGAGTAATGAAAATCTTGAGCATTAGCAGATTACACATACAGCCAGCTCTCAAATATGAGTTATAATTTAATGTGGTGATTATTTCTGTTAATATGCAACAAAGGCACCTTACAGCTAAGCATTATATGGTAATGTAGTAATAGTAGCTCTAATATTCTGAAATGTACTTCATGAATCAGGGCCATGATGTATCCGCTGAGGGTTTGGATTAGCACTTCAGGAAATCTAGATCTAGGACAACTTGATGAAAGAGGGCAAAGGAAGACAGGAAAGCTTTCAAGAACTAAAGGAAAAGGAAAAGGAGGGGAAGGTCATCATTTTAATCCACTCCTTTCCTTGCTAAGCGCACCGGTCAGGTCAGGAGTGCTGGTGGTCTCCTGATTTACTAAGCAGATGCAAATGGAGCAGTAAGCGCCCCCGTGCGGTCACACAGCACGCCTCTGCCACGGGGCCAGGCCAACACTTCGTGATTCACCGCAGCAGCAGCAGCAGCAAACAGGAAACCCAGGAGGCAGCGGGGTGCTCCTGGATGTAACAGAGGAGATGGGCTTCAGAGTGAGCTAGGAGCCGAGCTCAGCAGAAACACTTCGTTCGCACTTTACACTGAGCAGAGGAACGGTACAGCCCTCCTCACACTGGCCAAACCAGCTGGGCCCCAGG
The DNA here is from genome assembly GCA_004026885.1 of Lyroderma lyra. Classification (NCBI taxonomy): domain Eukaryota; kingdom Metazoa; phylum Chordata; class Mammalia; order Chiroptera; family Megadermatidae; genus Lyroderma; species Lyroderma lyra. The sequence continues at coordinate 55,959 of PVJL010004692.1, read as the reverse complement.
CACCACAGCGCGTGCATGGGAGTGACATGGGACGATGCCTTACATTTTCAGACAGACACCTACTTTGTAATTCATTCTTACCAGACTAATTTTAGGCAGTGGGAATTTCCAACTGGGCTTTACCAGATATTTTCTGGGCATTCGCTCTGTGACAAGCACTCCACGAAGAGAGTACAACGATAAATGTCACACTGCCAGTTACTATACAACACCACACACACACTGCGCAAGCGCTGACAGTAATGTCAGGAAGGGGGGGTGGGGGTGGGCGGGGGAGGCTGTAATTAGAGGACCCAAGGCGAACTTTACACGGAAAGTGCTCCTGGATAGATGAAGTACCCAGGTAATAAGGACTAGAGCACAAGGAAGGAAAGCAGGGAGAAAACTAAGTGACACTCACGGTGTGAAAGTGTCCACTCAGAGAACCGTGGTGAGCTCAGTGGGACTGGCACACAGGGTACGTGGAAGGCACAAAGAGACCAGGCTGTGGGGACACACGCAGGGTGGGACATGCGGCTGGACAAGGGAAAGGATCAGGGACTCAAGAGACACAAAACTTGGGATGAAGATGATCTCATTAAAAGTGAGTCTTCAACTAGACTTTGAACGATGGGAAAATTTGCCAACTCCTAATAGAACACTTGAATCCCATGGAGGAAACACCATAGAATATAATGTGATTCCACATGCAATGAGGAAAACCAAACAGTCTGATCAGAACAACCACAAGCCCGAACATACAGACAGACAGCATGGATCCACACCACGGCAGGTCCCTGGGGAAGGCCGTGGTTCCCATCCAGTGGGAGCGCAACCCCAAGAGCCCAAAATGCCCTTCTAACCTCTCCCCTCCCTCTGCTGCTGACTTGACCTCTCCCCTCCCTCTGCTGCTGACTTACCCTCCCCCCTCCCTCAGCTGCTGACTTACCTCTTGCAGCCCTTTAGTCACTAACGGTGAAACACTGAGACCCTCCCCTCCTTCTGGATGGATCTGGAAATTCACTCTCTGATAAAGGATCTGAAAAAAAGAACATGACATAGTATAAGGAAACTGTGTTTTTAAATTTGTCTCACTTCACAATGTAGGCTAGCCATTTAAAAAGTACGCTTTTGAGGGGAAAAAAGCTTGCTATTTCACAAGGAATACTTTTCGGTAACAGGCTTCCTTCAGGATTTCAGGAACAGTTTCACAAGGATCCAACAGCTGCCAATGTGAGAAGCAACTGTGAGAAACCTGACCTACAACGTGGTGAATGCCCAGGATGCCAAAAGGGAATTTCAGAATCCCTCCCTGCATTTAACAGTGTTTCCCAGCAGGGAACTATCCTCCCTTATGCAGATCCATCCTGTGAATTTTAGGAGACTTAGCATCTCTCCAACCAAAGTCTGTTCCCCTGCCTTTCCAAAGGCCCTCTAAGGGACAGTGCCACCACTGGTTTAACACAGAGCATGGCTGTCCAACCTTCTGGCTGCCCTGGGCCACAGAGGAAGAAGAACTGTCTTAGGCCACACATAAAAAATACACTGACACTAACAGTTGATGAGCTTTAAAAAAAAAAAAAAAGGCAAAAAGATCTCATAAAGTGTTAAGAATGTGTGTTGAGTCACATTCAAAGCTTCCGTGGGCCGCAGGGTGGACGTGCCTGGGTACGTACAGGGTCTCGACTGTATTTTACACGGCCACTTCTTGTATGTTTTATTCTTGACAACACAAACTTTTCCTATTACATTCAATAATTTCCGTTCTTCTCACGTCTGCTTCCTTACTATAATAAAGCAATCAGCACTAGTTTACATCCGAATTATCTTTCAATCCCCTCTCACATAAGTGACAAACTCTTTTTCTTTCATAAATTAAAATCTCATATTATTTTTAAAAATGGCTGCAAACCTCAGAGGTGCACACCCCACAAAGCGCTCGTCACAGGGCTCCGGCCGGGCTTCCCCGGGAGCACTTACTTCCGTCTGCAGGCAGCTGCTCGCTGCCAAGAGAGGCTGGATGCTGCCAGGCGGGCAGTGGGTCAGCGCAAAAGCCATGAGCTCCTGACGGGTGGTCAAGTCCCGGTAACCTTCCGACTGGCCTAACTGGCTGCAAACATCCCAGCTTTTAGAATAACCTGTAAAATGGGTAAGAATTAAAAAGATTTTCAGAAGAAAAAAAATCACCAATGTGAGATGAGATAGTCAATGGCTTTCTGCTCAGGTCTCCTGTGACCGATGCAAAACCGCCGTCGGCAGTGATGCACAACTTTACGTGAACAGCCGTAAGGCTCCAAGGTAAAAAGGAGTAGCAGGCTGGTTTGCGCGCAAGGACGTTTAGCGCAAGTCGTTTTGCGGATGAACTGTGGTGAATCTCAGGTTACCTGACAAGGACTACAAATAATGTACTGAGCTTCAATGTTGAGTCAGATGCTGGGTCACCTACATTTAGAGGATGTGAGGGTGTGGCCCAACCCTGCTGTTCAGCACTCAGGTGGGCTTGAGAAAGTTCCGAGGACCACATTTCCTTTGCTACTACAAAGGGACAATGATAATAATACCTTCCTCACTGGGTTGCTGAAAGGATTATATAACACTTGTACTTCGAAGCACTTTATAATCTGCAAAGCGCCAGAGCAAGAGAAATTACTCTGGACAGCTACGTAAAATCACCCACTGCACAGAGGAAGGCAGAGGCCCAGGGCGGAGTGCAGACAGCAGCCCCAGACTCCCGGCAAAGGCCTTTTCCTGCACAGTGTTACACCGCGGATTCTTCAAGTGCACTTTCATCCTTACTGGAAGGAGTTCCAGCTTGAAACCAGGGCTTTCTCCCCCAAGTACAAAAGCCTCAGTCTTAAGTAATTTTTCTAAATATACAAAGTAAAAATCCAAGTACCACCCTTACAGGAACAAAATGATTACCAGGATCTCTAAGTAAACAATTTTAGAGTAATGCAACATTTTTCCACGAATACCGTAATTATCCTGAACTTCATACTGTGAATTCACTTTGTTAATATTATGCTCTTTATGACAATTTTCTAACGCTGAGGTTATAAACCACTGTTTTCTCCCTGGGTTCCAACACCAGAAGATGCACTGACAATGACTATGTCCCTGACCAAAGTAGGCAGGCTGCTCTGAGCCCTCTTCTCCCCAAGGCCCGCACATTGGCCCAGCCCCGGCTGAGCCTGCATAGCCAGGTTTTAGCAAGAATCTTGCAGAAGTCAGTTTAGAGAGACTTTTCACCTGTGACCCCTGAGCACCTCTGATATCTGATCCAGTTCCATACCCTTCACCTTGACACCTGATCACCCTGGCCTGCCTTCAGCAAGAATCCTGTTACTGTCAGTTCCCTCAGTTCCACAGCAATCCCTTTACCCCTTGATGTCTCATCTCAGTGATTTTCCATCCACTGACGCTTCACTGCATTCCTTACCCATCAATCCCCAGCGGTCTTTTCTGTAGTCAGCGTTCTTCTCAATATCTCTCCCCCTTATGGCAACAGTCTTAACATCTACTGCAAAAGTCCTGAATAAGTTCTTCCTTACCATTTTTAGCAAGTATCAGAATAATATTTCCTTTAACAGTATGCACACAACCAATGTATAAATCGTAAGCGTACAGTTCCATGCATTATCATGGAGTGAAGCAGCACTGTATTTTTAAGCATTCATGATGGATGCACAGACAGTGGGTAAAGGGATGTGTCTGGGCTTCCATACATCCAGACGTGGCTACACAAAGTAAATCATTCAGCACACAGCCCATGACAAGCCACTATCACTTCTTACCCCACCTGAGAATGTGCTGTGTTCTTTAATTGGGATAATTACACAAGAAAATGTGCTAATCCTCCAGAGACCTGAATTAGAATTTCAACATGGAAAACTTAGGGTTACAAATATCTCAACATTTCTTTAAAAAGCACTGTTACTTTTTTTTTTAATTAAATGGAAATATAAACTATGTAGTCACAAACTGCAGATATTTTCTCTTATATAATACATTAAAAGGCATTAAAATATTTTACATAAAATTGTTCTTAAATATGTGAGACTGTATTAATAGGAAATGGAAAGCAACCAAAATTCCAGATTAAATGTGATCCCTGAGCACACTGAAGTGTTTACATTAATCTGTAAGCAAACGCACTGCACGCCTACTTACAGTGCTCACAAAGTATTGCTCAAGTATTAAGAACACAGTGAGGCTGGCTAACCAATCAGGCAGAGTGATTTCAGAACAGACCTTTTCCATTTGAAAAGAGGATAGGAAGACAGTGTCAATTTACTTCACCTGTGGCCATCAGCTCCTGACAGTGCCCATTGGCTGCTTTGTAGTCATGGAAACGAAGGGCTTGCTCAGCCAGGAGAGTTAGAACCTGCCCCCTCCTTTCTTCTGCATCTTCACCTGTAAACACACAAATGACTCCATGATTTCAACAGCATCAACTGATAAAAGAGCTCATTAACAGTCTTCCAAATTATTCAAAAGTAAAAAGATCAGACTGATTTTAAAAGACTACGACAAAAGTCATTGCAACTCTGAACTTCCAATCTACTTAGTAATCCTTGAATTAGGTCTGTCTCCTATCAATGATTAATAGCCCCAGACCAGCCACTCCAATTTAAGTAGGTAGAGAAGTTTTCCTCCCAACAGGGACTTTAAAATTTTTGCTAAAAATCAAAAAATGTTTTTGTATTGTGCCCTTTGAATGTTCTGTTTCTAATTGTAATTAATAAATGACAAACAGAAGGGGGACACAAACACAAAGTAAAATGGTATAGTGACCATCTAGGAGAACACAGACCAAATCCAGCCTATGTTAATTAACATAAACATCTTCTTTCCCAAGAAAATTTTTAGACGTTGCCTTGGATGTCACTTCCTTCTTTGACATCTCCACACCTTCTTCATGTAAAATGGGTGGTTTAGGTGCCCCTTGTCCATGCTCCTTCACTTCTTAGTCTCTAAATACACATTTATTGCAATTACCTGTCTAACACCCTCAACCACAATTTAAGCTCTTGGAGACCGGCTTGCTCCCTTGTTGAAGTCTCCGTACTCATCACCCAGAGGTGCACATAAGAAAGGCACCAATGAAATGGGCAGAGTCAATGCAGAATTTTCGATTATAAGACAAATAATTCAAAGTTAGAACACAAATACATTTTTTGTTTTTAGGCTAAAAATAAAGGAAAACGTATTTTGTATTTTAATAAAGTAACAGAACCTTAAAATTATTTTCAGTATTTCCAGGAAAAAAAAAACAAAACAGAAAATAAGTATATGGTGTTTGCCTTTTTAATCTATAATATGATTTGGAAGAAAAACTACACATTACAGAAAGGGTCAAATGAAACTTTAAAAATATGTCCCCATGAGTCTTCTTTCTGCTTCTAAGGCTTAATAAAATTCAAGGTAAGTATCAGCCCAGTCTAGACTAAAAAGTTTCTTTAAAAAAAGAAGATATCCATAATATTATTATTAGAACAACACACTCATGTGTTAGTACCACTGACGAAGGGAAACGGAACATTCACCCCACAAGAACGCCATGTTGACGTGGGCACTGTTCTGAGCTAAAGGAAGTCAAGAGCATCTTACCTCCCCACCTTAACTGCCGAAAAGAAGTCACACAGGGAGCCTGGACCTGAAGAGCTGCTGCCAAGGATAACTTCCTGTCCACCACACATTTGCTCTCCCCTCTCCCTTCCCAGACGCCCACCCGCTCCGCCTGAGCTCAGGGTGGTTGCTAAGCCTCAACTGCCAACTGCCTTTCCATCTCCCATCTTTATGGGGCTCCTGCAGGTAGGAAATGAAACTTGTTTTTCTTCTCTTAATCTGACATCTAATTATTAGACCAGCCAAAGCAGCTAGAAAGTGAGAAGGGAAAAACTTCCTCACCCTATGCTAACATGTAATATGAGAAACAGAACAATATATGTAAGTTTGCCATTAATAAATGCACATATCACACTTAATATAAAAACTATTGCTAGATAATAGTCTTGAAAAGTTTGCATTTGTTCAGAATAATCTAAATCAGAAGTGAAAGGGCCTGGTGGGATCTTTTTCACGTGTCAACTTGGCGAGGCTACAAACATCAATACAGGCCTTACTGTGAAGGGATTTCACAGATGTTAAGTACAGGCCCCACCAGCTGAATGTCAGTAAGGGGCTACTGATCATCATTACCCAATGTCAAAAAAAAAGGGGAAAACTAGGGCAAGATAAAGGACTAAAACAAGAAGATTTTTGTAACTTTGAAATTTTCAATAAATTATTGAACTTCTTTATTCTTGTTTCCCCATGTTTAAAATGCAATTCATATCTGTGATATAAGAGACAGAGTAAGAAGTAACTTAGATAAGCATAAAAGCATAAAATGACAACTAACTGCTATTATTAACGTAAACTTTTATATGAAGATAGGTCAAACCGTTACCTTCAAGTTTTATGTAAAATATTTAACTGCTTTTACTTCTAGAACGTTCCAACCTGAGCAGGTGGTTAAAAGGAAAAACACAACCAAAAACAGATCTGAAAAGAACGATGTCGAAAAAGATGTTACACACAGAACAAAATCAGGGTCTCAGGGAGGTCATGCAGGAGTGTGGTCAGATTAGCAATCTACTGAACACAACTCAGATGCTTAGTCTGAAGAAGAAGAGATCAGCGGTGGCTCGACGAGGCTTTGAGCATATGAAATATAATTTGAACGACGTCCAAAAATCCTTTGATATTCTTTCCTAGAGAGTTTAAGGCCCCTCCCCGTGGGTGGAGGCCGGTTAGTGATTTACGTCTGACCAACAGGCTCAGGTAGACACGATGACGTGTGACTTCTAAGAGGAGGTCACAAAGGGCACGGCAGGTTCGTCCTTGCTGTCCAGTGGAGCAATCGCTCTAGCAGCAACTGGCATATTTAAGAGGACACTCGCGAAACTCTAGGGGGAGGTCCGTGTGACATGTTTATAACACGCCAATTTTTCTAGAACAGAGAAGTCCCCTGCAGAAAAGCAGCTCTTATGACACCCATGGGAACATATCTGATGTTTGCCTAGACCCTGAGGAGCATGACACAGAAACTTTGCAGTTTAGCATTCAAAACTTACCAGCGACCCGCAGCAACTCAGCAAGGCCCAGAAGCTTCGTGGCCTGCTTGTAGCAGGTGGGGGACTGGTAAATACACTCCTTGATGAGGCCGATCCGAACAGAACACAATCGCACTGTAAAAGACAAGCATGCTAAACACAGACTTGCAGCCGGGGCATCACGAAAGGGCATCGCTACTTTCCTAACGTAAGGCAACCAAAGAAAATGAAAATTGAGGGGGGGTTCCCTGAGGGTGCAGTGGCTGGGCTTCAGCACTCTCAACACTGCTGCCTGGGTTCAATTCCCAGCCAGGGAGCTACCAAAAAAAAAAAAAAAAAAAGAAAAAAAAGAAAACGGTGCTAGCCTCCAGGTCAGTAAGAATTACATAAAAGACAATTTTTCTTAATAAAAATTATTGTTCCTTATGAATAATCTCAACATAACCTTTTCTGTCAAGAAACATCTGAAATAGCAAATGAATTGGCATTCTGAAGCTAGAATAAAGTGTCACATTTTCAAGTGCCAGGTCAGGCCTTAGGGACTTCTCCTCACCCCCCGCCCCAATTCATTCCATGTTCCAAATAACCATTTTTTGTCTCTAAAACATCATCACCCCAGAACTGCTCACTGTATAACCTTTCTCCAAAAACAGACCCACTTCTCTCACTTAAGCTAACTGTTAGGAAAATAAAACGTGTCTGATCACAACAATTCACACTACGAGGTCATTAAGAATGCTTAAAATAAAAGGAACAAACAAACAAGAAAACCACTTTAGTTAAAGAGTATTATGTACATGCTAGGAAGAAATGGCATTTATTTAGGTGTTCTCTTTTAAGAAGCATGGCACTACCTGAGAGGTTGGCCCCAATAAATACAGTATCATTAAAAGCAGCTGATATTAAATGAATGGGTCATATTCATTTAATCTCAGCCATTTAATGATAGCAGCTGATGTTAAATGAACATAGCCTGTGTCCCAGATACTGTTACAGGTGCTTTACTGTATGAACCCTACAAGGCAGAACCTTACAAGGCAGGTACCATTATCCTCGGGAAGGAACTAAGGTACACAAAGGTTAAGTACTTTGGGCCAAGGTCTCAGAAAAAGTCATGGGACCAGAATTTAATATAGCTCCTCAAATGTTTTTCACACTTTCATTCCTTTACCCATTCCTAAGTCCATGGTTATAATGCCAGGCACGTTCTCCCAAAACTTCTTCTAGGTAGTAAGTAGAAGGAAGTCCAGGGATTGGGGAGATAAGGAGAGTGGTAGTAAATTTTCTTCGGAATGAATTTTTTTTATTGTTAAGCCTTTATGCTGATGTAATTTCAAACTTACAGAAGGGTTGCAAGAATGGTACAAAAAAACTTCTCCATACTTTTTGCAAAGAGTAACCAATTGTTAATCATTTGCTCCATTCACATATGCACATGTGCACACCCCCTCCCTCCCCCACATAGATATATATACACAAGCATCTATTATAGACACATCTATTTTTGCTGGACCGTTTGAGAATACGTTGCAAATATCATGTCCTGTTACTCTAAAATATCTAGTGTGTGTTGGCTATTTCAAGATGGCTATGCAGCCACTGGCACAGCAATCCTGTGGTCTTGACCATAAAATATAAGCTAGATGGAGACTTCAGTTACTTCTTCATAATCTAGACAGCCAATATCTACATCTGAGTAGAACTTCTGCAGACTGTACTACTGTTTTCCAATATTCACTGCAATTATTCATATCCCAAACACCTGACTCACTAACATGGGCTTGGCCATGTGACTTCTATGGGCAACGAAATGAGAATGGAAGTGCCAGATGATACTCTGAGCAAATGCTTACAAGCCACCATAGGACCGAATGCTGACTGACCTCTTCCCTCTGCCACAAAAACGCCATGTTTCACAGTCTGCTAATGCAGACGTGACTGTGCGCAAGAAATAAACTTGTCATCCCATGTTACTGAGATTTGGGACTTTTTCCTAGAGTACAGTCCAGCAAAAACTAATTGATACAATATACTTCAAGTTTTTCCATTACTTTTGTTTTCCTCAACACCTCCTCCTACTGTTCTATGGGTTTTCCTCCTAATATGTATTTTAAGAAAACGTATCACTACCTTCGATATTTCATATTCAATCATTATGACAAAGGTATTTTCTACGTGTTTTGAATTTGATTTTCAAAACAAGGCAATCGTAGATACTATCATCCTATATATGGAAAAACCTAAGGTTTTCATAGATGCTTTTACGGCCTTTAATGAACTGTAATGGTCTTCTTAGAGAAACTCTACCTTCAGTAACTCCAGAAAGCTGATTTCCTTACTATCACTGCTTCCTTTCAAGCTCAAGAAAATCAAGGTATAAAACTGAAACCAGTCTGGATCATCATTTTCTCTAAACTTCGTTTTAATGGGCCATTAAAATTTGGTTCTTCATCTTCCTGTTACCCTAAGCAAATACCACTAATATTTCAAGTACATTAAATTAATTTGGAGAGGAGTCTAACAGAGTACAAATGCCATGTGTTAAAATGACTTTTACTTTATTCATCTATTTTTTGTGCCTCTGGACATTCACTATACCAGTTTTACAGCTTATTGTAGGACATGCAAAATTACATTTCAAAATATGACTTCTCATTTAAATAAATTCAACATTTAGATGCTGTTATGTTTTCATGAAGGGATGAGGTCTTTAGCTCCTAAAATTCCTTTTCAAAATTTAATTAATGAAGATGAAAAGAATATGTATGTACATACATTTTCCTATGGTGTACCCAATGTATCTCAAATGTCAAAAGAAAACCTACTATACAACACAGACACGTACACACATCTCAGACACATGGAGTACTTATTGACTAGCCATCCACACACCAAACACTCATCACTCTGAGAGGCAGGGCAGCGCATGCCCAGCAAACCAGATATAAAATATCAATTCTGGCCACTCACTAATGGCACCAAAGGTGCACAACATAGTTAGTTGTGACACTGCTGAAGCACAAATCTGAATTGTGTACGTGAGGAAGGTGATAATACACAGCGGTCTGTCACTCAGCTGAGGAGAGAATAAACTACTGTCTTTCTCAACGATCTTCTACGTTCATACCTCTTCATCAGCAGCGTATGGTCTACCGTTCACGAATGCAGTCCTTGGCTCTCACTACCTCGGTCTGAATTCTAGCTACACCTCTGACGAGCTGTGCGGCCTAAGCAAACTATTTAACCTCCCTGTGCCTTGTTGTCGTCATCTGGAATTTGGAAACAATATTAGTCACTACCTCGGAGAGTATGTCTGAGAATTAATAAATACATGTAAAGTATGTTTAGAATATAAATACCACTCAGTAAATATTACTATTAATACTACTGACATAGCCACAGAAATACTAATTAAGCATGAGATCCTCTAACAAGGGTTTTCAATGTTTCAGGATATAATTTCAGGACTGTGAAGGGAATGTTTTATTATTATCCCCATCTGAGGAAAGCAAAGGTCCAAGACATTAAGCTGTCATAGGTTCCAGAGCTAAAAGTGCTGAATCAGAATTTAAACGCATACATGACACTCTGGTGTCACCGTCTCGTTGTACGCCAGCCCCCGGAAGTGGGGAAATGGGCCTAATTACCTTCGTTAATTCGGTTCCTGCAAAAGTGTGCCAAAGTTCATGCTGATTGAATGGAAGGAAGAGGAGCGCAAACCATCTGGTGGGAAGGGACAGAGGGAGAATGACAAAGCAAGGAACTCCACTCTACCTCTACAACCATGTAGAAAGTGCCTTCAAGTAAAATGACCATGACAGCAAGTACTTGCAGCTCTTACTACATCTCAGGACCTGTAAACATACAGACTGAATCTTTGGAAGCAAGTCTACAAGGTGCGTATCAGCATCCTTATTTTGTAAATGATAAAACAAACACAAAGAAAGGTTAAGACTCCTGTCCCGTTAACCAACAATAAGTGGCAAAACTGGCTCCAGGCTGGGTTTAACCACAATACCTATTATGGAAAGAACCCCGGAGACAACTGAAATATCTAAAATTCTGCTCATTTGAACAGTAAGAATAATTTACATAAACATGAACCCCAAGATGTAAGGAAAAGCACACAAGTGTGCACAAACACTTCCTAGGAGACTCATACACAAGGGATCTTTTTACATAATATTTCTGTTCCTGTTTTCTACTAATAAATCATTCATCATAATTTCACTAGTACCATTAGTAGTCATCCGATGAGAGACAGTGACCCCTGGAATGTAGGCTAAGAAAGATTTGAAACAAAGCAAAGTGACAAAATGAACTATTGTACACCAACTACGATAAAAAATACTTGAGCCACAAATCGTGACATATCAAATTACTTTGTCCAGTATTACTGGTGAATACAAAAGCAGCTTAAACTTATCTGTGGCATAAACACAACAGACAGCATTCAAAGACAATATTCCATCTCTACATCCAGAAAATTTTCTGACAATGTAACTGGTAAGAACCTCCAAATCAATACATCAAGCTGCAAAGCTGTCAAGATATGAAAGCCACTATCTTCCTCAAGACACTCCTCAGTCAGGAAACGTCTCACAACCTACAGCAGGCGTGTAGGTTTGGTTGCAGATATTCAAACTTGTGAGCTGAAGAGCTAATATTGCCAGTGACAAATAGTGGCAATTGAGCATCACAAAAAATCAGAGCTCAATTTAGTATTTCAGAGTTCAGTAGCATTTGGGGGATTGCAAGAAAAAACTTTTTGGCATTATATCAATCTGCCTGGATTAAAAAACTAGCTAAAATACACACACAGTCACAGCTATAATCGCTTGGCCTAACAGGAGATAGGAGAAGACCAAGTTTCATAGTGCCCTGGACTCTCTTGAGACCAAAAACTTCAATTAAAAATTAAGTGTTACTTAATTAAGGAGGTAGAGTTAATAGCTTAGACATCTAAGAATAAACTGAAAATGCTTTTTAATAACTGATTAATCTTCACAATTTTAAGAAGCTCTGAGCTCAAAAATCACATGAATGGTACAACTAAATAGAAGTGTCCAGAAATTTAATTATCACCTTAAATATGTACTTGTTTAAGATGCTTCAGGATTATTTATAATCATGAACAAATTGTTTCCAAACAATGATATTCAAAGTAATATTGTTATCGGGTCTAATAAACTTGTCTGACAAGCAGAACTTTAATTTTTAGTAAATCTACAATGCAAACTCACATGAACACAAATGAATGTCTCTGTGGGCATTCCCTAAGCTATCAGCTAAGATCCATCTGACTCAAAACACTACAGAGGACACAGACACCAAGGAATTTACAACAGGCCATCATTGTCTGAAGGTAACAGAAGTTTAAAAAGAAAAAGAAAAAAAAAAAGAGGCAAGACAATTCTGGTGAAAATTTACCAAAACCCAGAGAGATGGAAGGAACTCAGCTACACCTCACCCACCCCTAATTCCAATCATTTCCAAAGTTAAGAATAAAGAGGAGAGATTATGCTGAAGCCAGATAAGCATACTGCTAATAACCCAACTACCAGCTTCACTGAAGGCACTGAGGTCCAGGGTTTGAAGCAACAGAAAATCTGCCTCCCTCCTACCAAGTGAGGTTCAGGACACTGGGAGATGCACCCTGTACTCACAGCACAAAGCAGACACTAACAAATGACTGTAACAACAGGCTCATTTTGGCTGACATACCTGACATTTACATTTAACTAAAAGATCTGGAGCAATGTTAAGGTATTGCTAATTAAACTCTAAATAAGAACTTCCTGTCATTCTCTCTTAAAGTAACAGTATCGACTTAAAGACCCTGTAATAAGCATAAAAAGGAAATAACTTTAATATTTGTAGCTACTTCTAAATCCATGTAACTGAAACAAAAACCAGAAATATATTGTATACCAAAACTAATATAAATCTGAAACTCTCATCCATAATCTCCAATTCTATTTCTATCAAATAGCTTCATTGCTATTACTAATGTTATTTCTTTTAATATCATAACTGTGAACTTAAAAAAGTAAATTATGATAAAACACTGGATTTATTTTTTTCTTTTGGATTTCCACTTAAATTTCATTTGAAAAATGTGCAGAGGGCAGGATCTATTACTAATGGATTAAGTAACCAAAGGTACTCTTTGGTTTAAAAAAAAAAAAAAACTAAAAAGAAGCAATAATAAATTAATACAAAACACTCATAAGTGAGTGTAACACAAAGCAAAACGCACCTTGCAAAGGCAGGATCTTTACCCCGAATTCTTCGAGACAACCAAGGGCGTGGATAAGATCTAGTTCCTCCATAATGGCAGCGGGGCTGTCTCGTATCAGCTGCAAGCAGCACCTACGAGAAACAAGATAAATTTTTTAAAAGAAGTAGTAATGTATGCAGGGCTAAGTTGTCTTTCTATATTCAATAATGTGAGATCCAACTCATTATGTGTCAAAAACCTAAGTATTCTTCTGGATCTTTTCTGTGAACTTAATCCTGTAACAAGCTTGTGAAGTAGTCAAATATCTGCTTGTTAAGAAAGTCAAAACTGCATCTCAGAGAGGTGACCTGGGTGCACGGGGTTACACTGACAGCATGCCATAGTATCACGGTGTAGTGCTCCTTTTACTATTGAGTCCAAAGGTAATAATATTAGAAAAGACAATAATAAAAATGAATGCAGATAATGCCCAGCTATTCTTCTAGGAAACACAGAAACATCTTGATTCAGTGACAATTTTGTCTCCCCACTTCCAAAAAAATAACCTAAAGAAAACACACATTTTTTCTGATCCAAAAGGAACAATCAGTTGGTAATGTAGCCCCAAGATAAATACAGGAGAATGTCTCTGATTTGCTAATGTAAGAATCTGTGATACCTTTAAAGTATTTTAAACAAATTTTTTAAAACCCAGAGACAGTGTCCTTAATAAATACTTTAGCTAACAAATGCATTTCTTTTCGAAAGTAAGTGTAGAAGAACATGGCAACATGAGAGTACAAAGCCAGTAGAGACCAGGCCATGACTGCATGCTAAAACCATGGACCATCAGATGAGACATCAGGGCCCCAGGACACACCAACGTGACAGAGCAATAGATACAAGCTTTGCTTGCTCTTGTAAAACTGTAGAATTTAAATCAGATGAGGACTAATTTATACCGTTAATATAGGCATAAAAGAAGGTATATAACCTCTTTGTAGTTATCTACCAAAATTCTAACTGCAGTTACCTTTGAACCCAGAAATTTAAGGTCCATTAATTTATAACACATGCCTACACATAATTATAATTGTTTACTACTACAATGTTTTTAAAATAAAAAATACAATAAATCAGGAATTAAATTCTATGAAAATCAAGCAATGGAATATTCTACAAATACCAAAAATGAATAAAACAAACCTCTATGTACTCACATGAAAAACTTTCAATATAGATCGTAAGTGGGAAAAAAAAAAAAACAAGATACAAAAAGGTATGTAGAAGTAGTAAGCAGTTATTTGCGATTTAAGATAGAAGAAGGTGACATTTAATATTTTGGAAGGATATGCAGGAAACTGATTTAAAAATAGCTGAGGGATGGTGTCAGGGAAACTAGAATGAGGAGAAAGGCTTATTTTATCAATACATATGCTTTCTGTTTTGTTTGACTATTTCATCTTGTGATATATGTATTGCTTTCTCAATAGGAAGTTTTAGTTAATAAATAACAATTTTCTATATTTAATGCAAATGAACATTCTAATATTTTGTGCTCACAGGTCTCAACCAGTTTGGTGCCACATTACATACATGACATCTTTTTTAAATTAAGGTGTATCCTTGTGGGAGAAAAAGGGATGGAATGAAGGGGAAGTATGGGAAGTTTAGTTTTTAAAATGATCTCTGAAAATACCTGCCAAAAAGATTTAGGTCAAACACAACTCCCAGTTTCCAAGGCGATTCTATTTGATATTTTCATCATCTGAGATGCAATCTCTTGGGAGAGAATAAAAATATATACTAACTCTACAAACAACTTTGTCAAGTTCAATAACATGTTTTGAGAAAACATGATTCTCTCTGTGGTAACATACCTCTGAAATAGTTATTTTCAAGTTTTCCTAGAGTTGAAACAACTACTCATTGGGGGTGGAGGATATATCTAAAGAAGTAGCACAATTATTACATCAAAATTAATTTCACATGGGCCTAAAATTTCAATGTAAAAATAAACCTATCAAAGTAGTTAAAAAAAAAAAGTCAAAGTAGTAAGAAACAATATAAAAACCATTTTAATGGTCTTGGGCATTAAAGCCCTTTCAAAAGATGAAACAAAAGACAAAACTGTAAGAAATAAGAATAAGCAATTTTTAAAAAATCACTAACAATTTAAAAAATGAATCACATATAATAAAAACTTGGCAACACACTTAAAACATTTAAGACAGGCAAATGTCTCTTACACACACACACACACACACACACACACACACACACAGCTTCCAAAAAATCAATACTAAAAAGATGAGCACTAAATATCCAGTACACAAGAGTAGAACTAAATTCATAGTTCAGAAATTTCCACCTGGAAGCAATTTTTGAGCTCTATCATCTAATCAGGTCCCTGTCCTTAAACAGAAAGGAAGCCATGTGAAGAATACAGATATCACCTACATGTGCTGGGAATTTCCAGAACCTGAATTTTCAGGTTACTGCCTGAATCTCTTCCAACAGAAGAAAATCACAATCTTACAGATAATCAGTAAAAATGACTATGCGAAAGCATACTGGGAAAAGGGGGGTCATGAGGAAGCTGATGAAGATTCATAATTTTCTTTCTAATTCAAGCAGTAAGTAACAGTGCCCCATACAGCACAGTCCATCTACGCCTGTGATAATACATTTTGTAAAGTAAAGAATAAAACTGACAATGGAGCCTGTGTCTTCTGACCTTCCGCCTGCTTCTGTGGAAGAATACTGAGTTCCTCTACCTGGCCAGGTCCATGCAGCTGTCAGTGAGGCTGGTGGAAGAATTGAAGTACTCTCTGCTGGCGGCCAAAACCAAGTCAATACTTTTCTCATAGCTGACCCTGTACTGGGCCTTCCCCTTTGGGGCTGCAGCGGTGGGCGCGGTCGTGGAAGGAGCACTGCAGTGCATCAGCTGGCCGGCCAGGTGGATGTTCTCAAGGCGACTGGAGCACAGAAGGCTTTCTGTAAATATCTAGGAAAAGGAAGAGACTGGAATTGGTACTTAAAGAAAGAGGATTAGATTCTCAACCCAGTGAAGGCTCTGATATGCAAATGAAATAAATTAAAAACACATCCACCCTACAGGTGGCCAGTGCACAACATTGCACATGTACTAAACGACAGTGAAGTGTACTGTAAAACGGTTCACTTTATATTTATGTGAGTTTCACCTCAATAAAAAACTATTCCTCTTTTAGGAAGAAGAAAAAATAACTTGTGAACAAACCAATATTAAGCATAACATTTTAAGTGTGTTACAATGAAAACGTAAGTAAAATATCTCAAGTTCATTCTCATTAAAAGCAAGATCCGGGAGTTCCCTGATGGTGTAATGGCTTAAGGCTTCGGCGCTGGCGCTGTCAGTGCTGCAGCCTGGGTTCGATTCCCAGCCAGGGAACTACCCATATACCAAAAAGCAAATAAATAAACAAATAAATAAATAAAAAGTTTAAAAAAAAAAAAAAGCAAGATACCTCAGACATACTGTCTCAAACTCCATAGGGCCCACTCTGCTTCAACTACTTATAACTGTTTCCATTTTTTAAAAGACAATCTCTGACTATGATACATATAATTCATGACTATTTAAAGCATCTGAATTCAGTCTCACAAACTAAGCAGCCAAGGTACAAATTTTATAATTAACACCCAGCAATTAAAATTATGATATACCATGTAACATCGAGTTTTCCAATCTGCAAATTTAAAACTATTTAAATAAAACAAGAGCAACTGATCGAAGGATATTCATGCAAATATCACTGTATTCTACTAGACAGCTAATAGCATCACTTATTATAACTTTTTCCATAATTGAGATTATTTATTTACTCCAGAACAGTCTTAAAGAGAGTCTTTTAAACCTATACTGATAACGTCAACATATAATTAGTATAAGAACTTCCCTAGAGATGCTCGTCCCTAGGACATCACTGTTGGATGAGGATAGCACAGAAATAAATAAATAAAGAAGATTTCATGAAGAAATAGGAGTTTCCTTATAATTAATAATACTATCCAATTTTCATAGGATCTCCTTATTTTCACTTGTTTCTGGGCTTCTGAGGAAGGTATCTTTGGACAGGCCTTCACTGAAATTACTGATAAGGATAAAATTATTAGTACCTACGAGCAATCTGCTATAAAATACATATTGTAACAGAAAGTATATTATCAATGAGCAACCCTGGTTATTTATATCTGAGAGGTGACTTTGGCTGTGTGACCCAAATGACTTAGACATAACAGTTTCTCTTCCTTTAGTTTATTCAAGTAAGGCATAAGGAATCAGGCTCAGTACTGAGAAATGCAATTCACTCTAAAATTGAAAAGATTTTGCTAAAATGAACAATATGAATTTCTGCTCTATAGGCTGTATAGCATTTCCAAAATTGTGCCATTGAATTTTCACATTTTCCAAAGACAGCAAAACCTAATACAATGGCCAAAAGTCAGTAAGACAATATAGCATAATTTAAAGGTACTAAAGTAATACTTAAAAATGTACGTTTGCCAAATCTGTAGTACCTTCTTCTAGAAATGTTTCAAAACTGTTATACTATGCTTTCAAACACTTTCTCAAAGGAGAGAGACTACTGGCCAGATGTCATGAAAATATCAAAGTCTACAAAGGTATTAAAATATAACAAAAGCAATTTAATCTATCAAGTTGTTTACAACATTACACAGGAGCTAGCTCAAGTGTACTATACTTATTACCAATTGTTCGATCAGAATCAGAAATAGGAAAATACCAATATAATTCAATTCCAACTTAAAAACACTACTTTAAACATATGTAATGACAGTTAGATTTTGAACCCCATGTGCTTAGATTTTTTCCTCCTGAAATTGGAATTCAAGTTTCACGTTGGATCCAAAAGGGAAAGTTAGCCATTGTATATGGTCTAAGACTAGCCATAAATATAAACTTCATACTCATTCAAGCATTTAAAAATCTGAAGTTCAAATACAGAACACCTCATTTCTCAACAGCCTACATTAGTTCTCTTTTGTTAAAATTATTTTCAATTAAAATATCAATCTCTTTCACAAACTAGAGACCTATTTTTAGAATTCATTTTAGCAATGGATCATGGTTTGTAGTGGCAGAACATAGCAACACAAGAAATACTGTATACCATTTTCTATCTAACTTATTTAATAGGAAAGTTCAAATGAGAACACTTTTTTAGACTTAAATTTAAAACTGGGTCAGATAATTTTTCTATACAAACTATGAGAAATTTGGTAGTAACACACCCATCTCTCAAAATAATGATTAAATCCTCCAAGGTTGCACTCCCAGCCCATTAACCATGCTCCAGACGTTGTAATACGCACTGGGGGAAATGAGGATGAACGTGGCATGAGGATGCCTACACCTCAGAGCGCATGACCAAATGGAAGAAATGCACAGACAGATAAGTAACTGCATTTGAAAGAAAGGCTGTAATAGAGGCAAGTTATATGAAAGGGTACATGAAGACCTCCAAGAGGGCAGAACTAGGAAGCTGAGTCCTGAAAATTGGAGCAACTATCAAACAGAGGAAAGAGGACTATATTCAGACAAAAAGAACAGTGTATGGAAAGTCACAGAAAGCTGGAACAGCGCGGGCGTGGAGAAACTCATGACAGACCCGATGGAACTAGTGGTGTGCAGGGAACCTGGCAGAGGGTAACTAAGACGAGAGCAGACAGAGAGGGCAGAGTCTGCGATGGCTTCCACGCCTGGCTGAGAAGTGTGGACACTTCCTGATACTGATATGGAATGAGCAGCAAATTTTAAGAAGTGGAGTGTCTGTCACGAAAGGATCTGCTTTCAAAGAATACTCTGAATCAGTACCAGTTACAGAGAGATATGGAAATAGGGAGACAGAGGATTACGGCAATTTATCAGAGATGAAAACAGGACGCATTTGACAGACTCTTCTCAGATACATTAAGTAAGTTTAAGTGACCACCAAAACTATGGAAGTTGAGAAGCTCAAGTACGAGTCAGCGTTTCCTAGCTGAGGATTAAGCCACTACACAAATGGTGTTGCAAAGAGCGACACAGAGGATAAAGGGGATAGGAGATTGGAAGGAACATACTGAACCCAGAAAGCACTACTCAGTTACCAACTATTACCCAATAGTACTTCTTACAGTGAAGCTATAGTCCTCACCTCAGAAAGCACTACTCAGTTACCAACTATTACCCAATAGTACTTCTTACAGTGAAGCTATAGTCCTCACCTTTGTGTGCAAGAAACAGCCTGTAACAACCAAAATTTCCAAATCAAAAGGAAACAAGTTACATAGACAGCGTTACCTCATAGCAAGCATCGGAATCTAGACACGTGTAAACTTTCTGCTGCATGGTTAACATGTCTTGCAGCAACATTCTCCAGTGAGACTCACTGACAGGAGGCTGCCTGGGGAGGAAAAAGGAGAAAAAAGAAAAAATAATTCATGAAATCTCCTCAATTGGTCAAGTTAAAAAAAAAAAAAAAAAGAAAGAAAAAAAACAACTGGTACCACTATTCTGTATGCCACACAAGCTCCCAAATAATCAACAGGACATATCTCACTTGAATTTCCAGGAATAAACTTGAATTAAAGACAGAGGGGAAAGCTGGGCAGCCGTGCATCAATGTCAGAGAGGCTGCCAAGTGGCGCTGGCTGCCAACACACTAAGCTGGAATAGCATCAAACAGTAAGAGCAAAGGGAAGTAAACTGTGAGTTTCTAGGGTAAAATAAAGTACAGTAAGACAAAGCAGCTGTGATACAGCAGAAAGCGCACTTGGAGACCGGAGAATTAGTCTCAAATTTCATCTTAATCCCTCTGAATCCTGAGCAGGGGATCTTCTTAACTTCAAGTTCATGGGGAGACCCAGAAGGCAACCACAGACCACACCTGGCATCAGTCCCGAGGCCAGAAGCACAGCTCACCAGCAGGGGAACACCACTGCACCTTTAAGTCCTTGCTGTAGTCCACACAGCCAGTTGCTAATAGGTCACAGCAGCAGTTACCACCTTCCCGGGTGACAGCCCGGGAGGCGCAGAGTGGAGCCACAGGAACTTAGGAAGAAGCGTCATGCTCCTCCACGCACGAAAGCCTGTACCTTTTCTAACAATTCCCCAGGCACTATTTTCAGGGTCTCCTCAAGGACGTGCCAGTGACCACACTCGGGAAAGCCCAAAGCATAAAAGCCCCTGCCAGGTGTTCTACTTCATTTATGTCCTCCAGGTAAGAAGCAAGTTACCAATCAGGGATCAGCTTTATGCACGCAGGGTCTAACACCATGTGACGCTGGCATCCCAGCTTACAGGGTGGGAGGAGCAGTGGTTCAGATTCTCCCACAGCCAGGGCCAGGGAGGGAAGGGCTTGTTAACAATTTCACAAGTTAGCCGCGCGTTTCTGGGCCAGTCATTTAGTACTCCTCACTTAACGTGCATCTCACAGAGTGACAAGGACTGGATGAGGTTAATTTTGATAAAACACAGGCACTGAAGCAAGAAGTTCTTAACTATGATAAAAACAAAGTCAATTACTTATATGGATTAAATACATCTCTTAATTTCCCTGAGCTTCAGAGTCCCTTTTTTAATATTATGATTATCTTAAACAAGAATGATACAATATTCAATAAATGTGAATGAATGAATCTGAAAGTTATGAAAACATTTTGTTTTTCTATAATCACATACATGATTACCACTATAGTCTAGTGGGAAGGAGACTCCTGTCTCTTCCAAATGTTCTCTGTTGGATGTATAAGGTCTGGCAGAAGTAACACCCTTTTTAAAGTAGTTTTGTTAATGTAGTTACGATGTTATTAGGTTACAGAATTATAAGCTTATGATTTTGGTGTAGCTTACCAGCTCAGAAAAAGAGGGTGCTATTTGTGCCAGACCCTGTATATGCACTTGGTTTCATCATTTATGTTCACTTTCCAGTCTGGAAGTTCACATAATCATGAATTGCATTGTTTGAAAAGGGCAGATTTTGTTTTGTGTTGTGCGTGTCAAAATAAATGGATGTTTCTTTTCCATGCATCTTTTTCTCCTTTATGCATTAAAAACAGGGCAAACAGATTGTGTATATAGTAACATTGCTGTGGGAAAAGCCTGTGAGAGTTCAAATCTTCAAGAATTTTTCACCTAAAATGTTTAATAAGCATATGTTTCACTTGCTTATATTTATTTTATATTTGCTATACAAAACAATTACTTCCATCTCATATGCAATGAAGTGTAAAAGAATACATTATTTCCCAGCATACAAAGACACAAAACAAACTGATGTTATCGGCAAGACTTCCAGGATGACCCTGAAATGTTCCCACTGGTTAGACCTGCTATGTAAGCTCTTCGTGTGGGCTGCAGAGAATCAGAGCACTCTTTCCCATATACTTGCAGAGAAGTGGCAACATGCTTGATGAGGGAAGTGTCTGTCTTGCACCTGCCTGATAAAATCAGACCTAGGCCCTGTCTAGCCGAATTCACGTTCTCATGGCCCAGCTGCTCTTCTGGAAGCCATCAACATCTAGATGGGTGGTATTACTGCTTTCTCACACATGGCTAGCCATAAGTACAGGTACTAATTAAAATAAATTATAAAACAAAGTAT
The DNA here is from genome assembly GCA_004026885.1 of Lyroderma lyra. NCBI lineage: Eukaryota > Metazoa > Chordata > Mammalia > Chiroptera > Megadermatidae > Lyroderma > Lyroderma lyra. The sequence goes on along the minus strand of PVJL010004692.1, from coordinate 34,012 downwards.
AAGACATTATTCAGAATACATACACTGTGTAAACATGAACCAAGAGTAGAACTTAAAGGTACAAGAGGTATGCAAATTAACAGAGAGATCTCTGAATATAAACACTACGTATGAGTTACATCTTCGGAATGGAAGTGTATTTTCCAGAGAGAAATAGCATTGAATTCAAGATGGTAAAACTTGACTTCTGACAGTTTCAATAGAATCAGCCACCATTTAGAATACACATACAGACAGTCTACAGGCTGAAAGCAAAGCTACTGCAGCATACGTGACATAACAAAGCTTCATTTTGAGTTGACTACTTTGGGAAAAGAAGCCATTCTCTTACATATTCGCAGTAGACACCATGAGTAGAAATTTAAAGACTTCAGAAGTATTTGAGGAACTCACTGGAAATATGATAGATAATCTAGAAGCAAAACCAAGTTTTTCTTATTGAAGAGTAGATTCTAGAGTAGAGTTAACATGACCAGTAATGTTGAACATTTGTTGACAATTGTAAAGAAATCTTAAGATTTGGTTTTAATAGTAATTATTGAGAGAGGGCCATTGTTATGTAGGGTCCTATACTGGATATACAGTGACTATAACACTTGCCTTGGAGACGCATATGATCCGGAAGGGAACATATGGCACATGTGTCAATAATTAGAGTACACTGTTGAAAGAGACAGAGATAAGAGAGGCAGATACAAAAACAGGGACTTCTTAGAAGAGAGTTCCTTGACCAAGTCAATACTGGTTGCATTACATAAGCAGTTTAGCACTGTCGACTGTGGATCAGCATTGCAGGAGACACCCGCGAGGTGTAGGTTTATCCATCCACCACCTCAGGGCTGTTGCTGCTTGCGGGCAGGTCTGATGCGTATCACTCCCTGAGCCCAGCATCACTAAGCAGCACCTGGCAGCTTTGCTCTCTTCAAACCCAATCCTGACAGAAAGACCCAACTGAACATGCTGCCTACAAAAAATACACTTCAAATACAAAAACACAAATTAATTAAAAGATACACCATGCTAACAGGGAAGAGCTATGAACCATGATGTATAACAAAAAATATGTCGTGCTAACACCAATAAAAAGAAAGAGAAGAGTATATAAAAGGCATATGTTATCAGAAAGAAAGAGGTAAGGCTGTCTCTACTCACAGATGACATGATCCTACATGCCAAAAATCCTATGGATTCAAAAACAAACAAACAAAAAATATAAAACCCAATTGGAGCTAATGAGTCCAGCTAAATTGGAAGATAAAAGATCAATATACCAAAATTCAATTGTACTTTGATACACTAGGAATGAATAACCCAAAAATGGAATGAAGAAAATAATCCCATTTACATTAGCACCAACAAGAATTAAAATACTTGGGAATAAACTTAAAATAAGTACTAGAGATTTGTACACTGAAAACTACAAAGATAAATGAAAGAAATTAAAGACCTAAGTGAGAAGTCATCTTGTGTTCACTGATTGGAAAACTTAATGATTTAAGACAGCAATACTCTCCAAATTGAACTATAGATTCAACATAATTCCTATTAAAAATCCAAGACATTTTTGCTAAAAAAGACAAGCTAATTCTCAAATTCATATGAAAATACAAAGGCTCTAAGGTAAACAAAACTTAAGAAAAGAAAAAGTTAGGAGACTAATATCTAGTTTTAAGACTTACTATAAATCTACAAAACTGTAAAATTTTACTAGAAGTGATAGGAGAAAATCCTGTGGAAAAGGTTTCTCAATATGTCCAAAGCACAATAAAAAACTTAACAACCTGGACTTCATAAAAATTTTAAAAGTATGTTCTTACAAAGACACAGGTAAGAGAATAAAACATAAGCACAAACAGGAGGAAGTATATGCAAAACATATGTAATAAAGGACTTGTATCCTGAAAGAAAACTCTCAAAACCAATATGAAGAAAACAACCCAATTTTTAAAATGATCAAAGAAAATATAAAAATGGCAAATAAGCACATAGAATGATGTTCAACATTATTATTCATTAAAGAAAGCAATTAAAACCCAAATTAGATGTCACTGCATATCTATTAGAATAGCTAAACTTAAAAAGACTGACCACACCAAATGCTGACAAGGATGTGGAACAACTGGAATCCTCTAAGACTGGTTAGAAAATAAAATGGTACAAATATGTACTTTGGAAGAGAGTCTGCCAGTGTTTTAACAAGTTTACCATCCACCTGCCATACAATTTTGCCATTTCACTCTTACGGACTCACCCAAAAGAAATGAAGGTGCATATACACACAAGACTGATACATAAAATTCAAAATGGTATCTGTAAAAGCCAAAACTCAAAACAACCCAATGTCCATCAACAGGTAACTAAACAAAATGTGATGAATCCATACAATGGAATACAATTCAGCAAATAAAATGGAATAAACAATTGATCGATGAGATAACATGGATGAATTACAAAATAATTACGCTGACTGAAAGAAGACAAAGCAAAAGTGTATACTGTATGATTCCCCTTACATAACAGTCTAAGAAATGCAAAGCAATACGTAGGGATGAAAAAGTAGGTCAGGGACAGCCAGAAGGGGGACAGGAGTGTGATGGGGACAAGCAGCGGGGAGGAAATTATAAAGGGCCAAGAGAAAACTTGAAAGTAGTGGTTTCATGAGTATATACAGATATCAAAACTTACCAAATTCTACACTTTAAATATGTACAATTTACTGTTGGTCAATTATAACTCAATGGAGTTGAAAAAAAAAGAAAAAGCCCAGTACTTATTTTTAATCATATCCAAGCATCAATTAATTTTATTACTCACTTCCGACCAGTATGCCTGGTCAATCTAACCATCAGCTGGCGTGCCTCTTCTGAGCTGGACTGAGTGTTTTTAACAAATGAAACTGGTTTCTCAAGTCCATGTTTCTCCAAAAGCTCTGATACACTGTAAGTTAAAAAAAAAATAATTTTAAAGTATTGTTACTAAACAAATAAAAAAAATCTAAGAATCTTAACTGTATAAGCAGCATTAGGTATTTAGCATTTTAAAAAAAGCAGCACATATTATAGAATGACCCAATTTTACACATCACATTAATTCTCAGCAAAAAAAAAAAAAAAAAAGGTATTATATATCAAATCCCCTACTGACTTTTATTACAAGAAATTTGAAAAAAGTAACACATTAAAACAAAAAGCATGACATATCTTCATCTCAAAATCTTTCACTATAATTTTCCGGTGCTCTAAAAGTATCAAGTCAGTAAAATAAGCTAAATCTATCATTTCAATACACAACTTTAACTCTTAACAGTCCTACTATTTTGTTAGGCAAGGCTTCTAGAAAAGCCATAAGCAGTTGGCGAACCACAGAAATATTGTAAGGCTCAATTTCCCTCAAGAACCCATTCTATAAAAATACAAGACATGTCCCAAACATTCGTGGTCTCATATGAACCTTCCTGCAATATCCCATTCCATAATTATCAGGATCGTAGAGACACCTGGGCTGCCCAACAACTCTCTCATTTATGGATTAACTTATTCCTGGGCTGCTTATAGAGAGGCTGGATAAAATTCAGTACCACTTCATAACAACAGGTTTCATGGGTCATGTCACCTGACATTATGTATATTGAAGCATTTATCAACTACTAACAACTATGATGTGGAACAGAAATAAAAAAGTTCTTATTCTAAAGAGTCAGTAAATTAAGCTCAACAGTGAAAGACCTGGGTACAATCCAGAAACCTACAGGCTGCTACTGCTTCCTTGAGGTACTGAAAGCACATGTGACGATGAGGGTCACCCACAGTTATACCCAGGAACACGGGGTAAAATAAATTGTTTTGTTTCACTGTCTCTTTGAGATAGCTCTTCTTAATTTCATTAGAGAAACAAAGGTAAGCATGCAGATTTCTAAGGAATTAAAAAAATAAAAAAATAAAGAAAAAGGAATGACTCTATATTGACTTAACCCAATAAATTTTAGTGAAATTTTTCAAGGAGGTTAAAGAAAGGAGAAACACAAACCAACCTGTAATAGGAAACACTTGATTTATTAAACATTTTGCAAGAAAAAAATACTATAAACTTTCAGATTATAGAGGAGTAAGAATCGGGCTAATAATAGAGGTTCTAGGGAAACTGGACAGTTAATTCTTCACTAAACTCACAAATCAGGGTACACAAAAATAATGTTTCCTTAAATATAACTGAAAATATCCTTACACTAAAGTCCTTTAAAACTTGAATAAAATTTCTAATTAGAGTCCAAATTATTATACTTTACTATACATATTGCTGCTATAAGATATTACCTATAATTTCTATAATTACGTATTGGAAGAGCAAAGTATTATTTCTAAAATCTTATTTTTAAAGAAATACAGTAGACTCTCAGTTAACTGGCACCCATGCTGGATAAATGTATTTTTTCTTAGCTCTTTTTGCCAGCTGCTTGAGAGTGCCAGTTGCTTAAGCTCTGGTTAAGAGTCTACTGTATTCAAAAATTATATGCAAGTACAGTTATGTACACATATAAAAATAAATACTAGTAAACAATATTAGACTTCCTAAATGGTAAATCAGAAAGTTTCAGTCTCCAAAAGAGTTTAATTTTTCATTTTGACAGTAAGAGTATTACTACAAAGTTACTTGAAGGCTCTAGTGGAGTTTGCTATGATCCAGATATACAATCAAATGCACTGTGTCCAAAAAAAAGAAGTTAGGAACATAATAGACATTGTTTGCTGACAGGTGCAATATTTACTGCAGAAACTAACATTTCCTGTGTACCTACCATGTGGGACGCACTTTAAATGCGTAATCTTGTGTTAATTCCATCACTTCATGAGTCAGATATTAAAGAGATGAAAACTGCAGGCTGATAGTGACAATGCCTAATTTGAACACAGGTCCACCAGCTTTCAAAGTCCATGTTCCCACTACTCAAGCAATTTGTACACTAAGCTGGTAGTACATCTGTTATTAAGAAACTTCATCCCCAAGAGAGTCAAGCACGTATAAGGTCAAACTGGAAATGACTAGGAGGCGTATTTAAAGGACTATTTTTTGGACAGACCTTTTCAATCAGCATAAACCAGCACAGATTGTCAGTCTCCTCACCTGAGAATTTGTTCCAATTGGTCAACCATGTCATGAAGAGCTGTAGTTACCTCTGTCTTTGGACTAAAAGATTAAGAGAAAAGTATTAAAATCATGTTCTAGTCGTAGCTTTTTAAAGACAATTCAAAACTCACTTAAGTGAAAGAGAGAAGTGACGTTTCCCTTGTATGCGATACGTAACGATTTTATACTGTACAGGTAAAATTCCAATCTTGACCCCTGAACTCCTTCGCCATCTTTCATGTCTCAAGAGATGAAGATAAAAAACACCAGAGTCCAACAACAGTCTCTTAGAGTTTAGCAAGATACAGGCAACAATTTTCTAAAGAACTTTTAAGTTCAGTTCTGCTAAAAGGCTAAAACAAAAGAATTATAAATCAATCACAGTCTTTTTTCTAAGAAGGGTAAGGGGGTAATCATTTATTTCTGTTCTTTTAACCAATAAAACAGGTAAGGAAGCCTGGCCCGCCCTGTTGCTACCTTTCTCCTAGACCTCCATTAGGATTCTATATAATCAGAGACGTCTTCAAGTCATCATATTCCCTCTGCATCCACTTCAATATGAAAGAACCAGAGAGGAGGAGAGCCATCAATAAAAAGCAAACCCTTTCTGAAGAAACAAGCAGACAGTGGACTAAAAGAAACATGATAATACAAAAGATCATAAACTAATAAAAACGTGGCTGGTAGGATAGACTTAGTATGGCACAAAGCACATACAAGTCAAGTTGGGGAACTGGCAGAAAAGTTCAGCAACTGCTATAAAAGCCCCCTTCCACCCTGTACAATTCAGAGTCCCACCCACGGAGGGGACAGGCTCAACCAAGACCGAATGCACTGACACTTCGGGTACCTTCCAACCAATGAGCCACCGAATTCCAGCAAGATCTGAGGGTTTTATCAATAAAAAGACCAAATAAAATACTTGGTCTAAATCTATTTGGCTTTAGTGCAATTTACAAAGATATCTTCTTAAACCTAATTTTAGGCCTTAGACTAAAGTAATAAATTAGGGTAAATTCCACTTAAAGTCTTTAAAGAATATCATTTATCAGATCTAGCTTCCATTAATACTCATTCAGGAACAATAGTTTGTAAATTATCACTTTATAGTTGTACAATAAACATGTGGCATTGATTTTTCAAGTTACAGAGCTCCTCCTTTGTGAAGTGACATTCACAAACAATGACAGATTTTTTTCAGCCAGATGAAATGTGCTGCCTAAGATGAACAAAAATTTAACTTGATTAAATAAGTGACTATAAATAAATAAATAAAATTTTCACTTCCTAAATGACAAACAATATATATTTACCATTTGGCAAAATAACCATTTAATCACTAAAAATAAACTCCCTAGTCACTGTGAGAATATAAACTGACAAACTTGACATGAAGAACGAAGAACTACAGAAAATACTTGGAAGCCCTATATTTTAATACTAGACAGATTTACAATTAAAAATTATTTTTAAAATTATAATTGTGAAACACAACCATTAAGAAAGAAATGGAACAAGGGTATCAAGCCATTTTTTGTACTTACAAAAAAAAAAAATCTTAGATCATAAATCACTGATCTGAAGACGAAAATGCTTTCAGCCACACACACATACTGAAGAGGCATTTTTTAGCCCACCTATACACTTTTTAAAATAAATATACTAATTCCCTAACTGTCATATCTACATAAAAAGTGATCTTTTAATATGATCTTTTTACTGATACCACGACTTTCTCCTCATGGCAGGCAAATTACTGTTTAAAAATTAATAGAAAAGCTCTAATTAATATTTATGCTCATTTGATCTTACTGAAAAACAAAGTCAAATACATTTATTTTTAAAAATTATATACATTGGTTGGAAGTCAATAATTTTTCCCTGGTTGATTCAGGGACCACAAGGAGGCCTCAAGCTGACAAGAGGCCAAGTCAAGAAGAGAAGACATTATAATGAGTGTTTGCTCTTAGAAGTCAGGTAGCCAAGGATGGATGAGGTGAAGCAGCGCATGGCCATTTACCTATTACAAGTATTCCAATCTCCTGACTAAGTTTTTGTTTTAAAGTTAAAAGTTAGAAGAGAATCACATCCCTTTGGACACCCTGACTTTAGAACAGTACCTCCTCATACCCACCAATCTGATTTTCGCACTCACCCTAAACAGCATCTTTTATTGTAGTGATGGTGCTATTTTTGTTTGTTTTAATAATTAATTATCTAAGTTGACAAAATTATAGTGATTCCCCAGATATTGCTAGGAAAAGAAAAGTTTATCTCTAGGTAACATATTTGCAGGTAAAAAAAAAAATGTGTTTTTTTATATTCTCAAAACTCTCTGTAATGGACATTCAGGGAAGCAACATTTTCCCTTTGATGCCAGGAGAAAAAGACCCAGTGCCCAAGAGATTGGCACACTGCAGACTCTTACCCGTAGCTCCTTTGCGGCAGACATTCCAATATGTCATAGCAAAGGGAGAGCTGGTCATTTCGTTCACAGTTATAGATGCACTCTAGTGCTACTGCCATCAGTTGGTCCTGATCAGGAATTATTTTTTGCTGCAGCTGAAGAAAATGAAGCACATTATCAATAGATTTACAGTCACTTTTTTCATATCCCAGTACCAATGTCGATAGCATGTTAAATAGTGCAATTAATCAAATGCAGAAACAAATCTTGATTTTTCTGTAGCTCACAGACTTTAGGATCTTTAATAATTCTAAATGAAATCACATTTTAATTACAGAATCAGTTAGAAAAGATAATTTGTACCCACAAGCTCTGCATCTGCTAAAAGTAGATTCTTCAATTTATGACCCATTTAGAACAGAAGAAACATAGTGAATTAAAAAGGCAATTCATTAAAAACATTTTTAACCCTAAAGCCAAGTTTTATGTGTTTCAATTACAAAAACATAAAATTCCTTAACTAATATTCAGAGATGCTTGAACCTGTTATTTTTCAATATGCATATTATATTAGACATTTAACTAAACAGTACTGACATTCCATTTGAAAGAAGTTGCATTGTAATGCAGTAAAATTCAAATCCCAGAACATATTCCGTGTTCTGATGCAGAAAGATGGCTGGCTACTTGGGTCATTTTCTGCATAGGACATACCACTCCCACTGCAAACCACAGACTCCCATCTTCTTAACAGCACTATTGTGTGGATTAAGTAAATTAATACATGTAGGATGCTTGTATTACCACCACTGAAACCAAAAGGGAACTGTCAAACTGTTTTCTTAGAGCCCTCTTCAACAACAAAGTAAGTTTAAGATAATTCCCACAATATCTACTGGCTTTCAACATTTTAGTAAAACACAAAACAGGAAAGTAATGGAGAAAAACTGCCAAAGAAAGGCATTTTCACAGTAAAAAATCACATCAGTGGGTTAAAGAAGAAACAACATTCACGATTACCAGAGAAACTGCTTTTTAAAGTAGTTGAGTTAAAGGATTGCATACCTTTCTTCAAGGTATTAAGAAAAAAATACGAGGGTTGTCTGGAAAGTATCCAGCCATGTAAAATGAAAACTCGAGACATTTATGGCTGGATTTTTTTCCAGACAGCCCTCATATATTATTAATTTGACATCAACACTTGACAAAAAGTTATCTGATGCTGCAAAGTGGCAAACTGATGAAAACAGAAACAAGTGGGAATAATAAAAGAAAGTATTACTAAAAATTAATTAAAATAGCTAACTTTTCCTTGTTTCTTATTATGCACTAGGTACAGTTTCTAAGTTCTTTACAAGTATTAGTTCATAAATCGTCAAAATACCCCAGTAGGGTTATTATTAGTACTACTTCCACTTTACACAAAGGGGAAACTGAGGCACAGGGGACAAATAACTTGCTCAAAGCACAGAGTTGGTGGGGGTCAAGCCAGGATTCAAGCCAGGCAACCGGCTCCTCACACAGCCCTTCCGGAGAACCTCCCACATGGGCAAGCGGAAGAGACGGAGAGAAGACGTGGTCATAAAGAACCTGTACAGTAACAATGGGGCCCAGGAAGACAAAAACACTGAAACCGGTTTCAGTCCGGGACCGATGTGGGAAGCCAGGTGGAACAACCAAGACTTTGATGGTTTTCTCCTCCTCCTTGCTTCCCACCTTTCCCTCCCTGAGACATTAAAGTGTCACTTTGAAAAGTTAAATGTTCTCGGATCCATCATCTAATCATATACGAGGGTCATCCAGAAAAAAACCCCAGCCATAAATGCCTCTATTTTTCATAGTACATGACTGGATACTTTCCCGACACCCCTTGAATGGTCGAAATCTTCTATTCTCATACATAGATCCTTTTTCTTCTCCCTATTCCTCTCTTTTTGTTCTCTTCCTATGCCACTCAATCTAGTATCTATTATAAAGCAATCTATTGTGTACAATCTATTGTGCATTCAAATTGCTACGATACTTTTCATCTTTGCCTTGTTAGACTCCCTACAAGATGTAACTTACTTCATACTTACTACAGAAAAACACATTTCCTCTTATTTCCCTCATTCCTGTCATAATATATCAGTGGTAACTATTAAACCATCATTTGCCCCACCACAAGCTAATAGAAGAGAGCCCATCTAGCACTAAGAAATCAATGACAGAAGTCCTCCCTGACATGCGCAGCACTAGAAAAAGATCAGTGGATGGTAAGAAAGGATACCTGGAATACCTCAGAGACTCAAACCAGAAAAAAAATTAAGAGAAGTTCAGGACACAAAATTAACATACAAAATCAACAGATTCACATACAGAAACAATACATACAGAAAATTAGGACAGTGAAGAACTCTCTTTATAATAGAAACAGAGGAAATTGAATACTTAGGGAAAAAATTTAACGACATGTGTAAAACCTATACAAGGAAAAATTCTGAAGACTCCTGAAAGGCATGTACAAATGGAATGAGATCCTCTTTTCTTGAACAGATGACTGAACATCATTAACCTATTGATCTAATTTATAAATTGAATACAGTCACAATAAAAATATCAACAGCTATTTTATGGAACTAGACAAAAGCTGATACTGAAGTTCAAGATGGAAAAACAAACAAAAAACAGCCCCCCCCAAAAAAAAAAAAAAAAAAAAACTACAAAGGAATACTACTCTTACCAGATTTAAAAACTATGGAGATCTCTGTATGAGAACAGCGTGGTGGTAGTACCTGGACAACAAGACCAGCCAAACAATACAGAAATTCTACAGTGACACCCACAAATGGAAATGTGGTATATCACAAAGGTACTATAACCTCAGGTAAAGATAAATTTTTTAATAAATGGTGCTGGGGCAACTACGTAGCCATTTGGGAAATCATAAAATTAGATCCACAACTCACACAATACAAAACAATAAACTCCAAATGGATTGAGGATCTAAGCATAAAAGTAAAACTATACAAGTACTACAAGAAAACATGCCTGAGTTGTTCTTCGACCTCAGAACAGGGAAAGGCCTCCTCATCTTGACTCCAAATACATAGACAATGAAAAAACAGATGGATCACTCTGACTACACAAAAATAACAAGATGACTTTGCATGACATAATTCACTATAAACAGGTCAAAAGACAACCCACCAAGTAGGAGAAATATTCACAATACATACTCATAATATAAAAAAAAAAAAAGGCTAATTACATTAATATATGTGGGTTTTTAAAAAACTAAGACCCAAAGGGAACAAAAATCCAAGTGAAAAATAGAGAAAAGCAGGAATGAGCAATTCGCCCAAGAGATAATACCCCTCAAATACAAGAGCAAAACATTCAAATGCACTCATAATTAGAGAAATGGCCCCGACATTATACACAGGTCTCACTTCTGACTGGCCGCTTTACAATAAGTCTTCTTCTGTCTCAACACCGCAACCCCCACCGCAGTGTGGCCACTGCCTCCTTCTCAGAACCAGTTCTTAGATTTCTACCTCTCTCTTCACTTGGTCTGCAGGGATTTCCTCTGTTTTCCGAAACTGTCCAAGCTTCTTCACAAGTTCCACTTTCTAAAGGCAAATTCAAGCAAAGAACAAAGGTTTCGAACCAGAGATGAGTGCTTCAGGGCGTCATAAAAGACACAAGAAGGCCAAGACGACAAATTTGCACTTGTGTCCTCTCCACACTTACTCCCCTATCCCCCCGAGAGGGTTACTGTGCCCTGCTCCCTAACACCAGACTCCGCCATGTACTGCCTCTGGCCTGTGACATGTGAGAGGAAGTAACAGCCACCCTGAGCTGCAGCTTTAAGAGCCACTGTGTGGCTCTACTTGGTTCTTTTCCTTGTGCCACAAGTGAGAATAGGGGAGTGCTCTTTCAGCCAGAGCCCTGGAATGCATGAGACGTGGGACATGGCAGAAGCCTGAACATAGCTTGTGTGACACGTGTGAGAAAATGAGCACTGCCTGCTGCCAGCCATTGAGATTCAGAGGTCATCTGTTAATGCAGCGTACCTTAGCCCAAGCCGCCTGATGCAGACATCAGTCCCTGTTACACTAACAATACTTGCTACACGATTCCCGGCAGCCCCAAGACACGTTCTTTGTGTAGACAGTCAGGTAAAATACGAGCGACACTCAGAGCACAATCCTACTGAAGCTAACAAATGTCACTGAGTGATCCAAAGCATCATGCGGAAACCCAATTTCAACCACTCATTCAATTACCCTTCCAAAATTTACTTGTTCTCTGCAAGACGTCATGCTGATCCCGGATAATAAAGACAGACATGAGACATCGAGAACATGCGGAGGAAACAGAGGGAGGGAGACGCAAACCTGTGAACAATTACGACAGTATGACACGGGTCATCACAGAGGCGGTTGCCAGCCCTGTCACAACACAGACGAGTCACGGCCAGTTTCACAGTGGAGGGAACCTTAGCAGGCTCCTGAAGGACAGGCAGTTATTTTTTAAATGCAGGGAAGAGGGGCTGACCATCCAAACAATAGAAAGCACCTGTAAGAACACGGGAGGCCTGCGAGGACCTGACAGGGTGAAGCGGTCCTGAGAAGGTCCGAGTGAGTGAACCAGCGCCTTCACGGAGGGAAACGAGGCTAAAGAGGCTGACGAGAAGCGCACCGTGAAGAACCTTCCAGGCCGCCAGAGCGCCCACCATTCACGCTGCAGGCCGTGAAAGCTGCCGGAGGTCTTCCGTGATCATGACACGATCAAACGTGCTTGGCAGGAAGACAACCGAGACAGATGCAGAGGCTGGACGGGAGAGGAGCCCCGCGTCACCGCTGTTCTCGGCTGTGACGTTTACACATTCCGACGCAGGCGCATGGCTGGCCACTGTAGTCAGAAGGCACACATGGTAAACGGCCAAGCAGCACAACAGAAGGCCGCGTGCATAGCGCCTACGAGACTCTGTAAGGAAGGATCACCGACAAGAACGTAAAGGCACTTCTTTCCCCTCATGAAGCATTCGTATTTGACCCATCCTGCTGCTCAGACAGTATATTCTGCTGTCAAAACCACCCGCCCTCAGCTCACAGGAAACCACGCGGGACTGACAACCAGAAGAGTACGTGGAAACTGCACGGACGACGACAGGAAGTGTTCAATCGCCAATCAACAGACACAGCTCTCTCAGACAAGCCCTCCAAAATCCAAAGGTTGTGGAAGGTCACCCACGCAAGGCTTCCCTTTGCGCGTGCATACCCTGGTCTGTCCCCGCAGACCACAGAGGACTCCAGGCTACTGACAACGGCCAGCCCAAGAAAGGACACCCAATTCGAATGCAGGACTGGACAAAGCCTCAAATGACTTCTGCCTGAATCCCAATGGAATGCTTTCATCACATTACAAAATGCTTGCCTCAACTGACGATGCCACCCTGCTTGAGTCCCCTCCGGGGCGAAGGGAACCTCTATCTCCTCAAATTAAGAGGTCACTTACTTTGCAGGAGCATACTACATTTAACAATATGACTCACCACCAGTAAGTCCGACAACTATGTGAGTCCTACAGAAACACCAAGCTATAAGCACAGTAATCTTAAACAAATGTAAGAGGTACTAAGAACAATTATAAGATCTCCTATGAGATCCGAAAGATTTTCATAAATGAGTTGAAGGCAGTCCAGGGCAGAAACCTTTTCTTCGCCTTCTGATGTCCCAGGAGAGCACAATGGTGACGAGCATGACTGTGAAATCGGAAGGTCTGAAGCCAGGTTCCAGTCCTGAAGTAGAACCACTCTACGTCACAGTTTTCTTGTCCCATGATATCGGCAAAAGTACCTGCACCTGTCTAGCGGGACTGTTATAAAGATTAAATGACTTAACGCTTGCAAAGCATCTGTCGATAGTAAGAATTCAATACCTCTCAACCGTTAGTCTTTTTGGTATTTCCAGTTTCCAAAATATAAGTCAATAAACTTTGAAGTAAATCAATGAAAAAACATACTTTGTGAACTTCCAAAGAAATTTTTGGGCTAAACCATTGAAACATTTTCTAAACAATAAAATGACAACCATTTCTGTTTAAAGGGAAATGACTTACAAAGCCTATTATTTAAAAATGGATAACTAAAGCCTAATCCTGCAGGAGGAAAAGCGCAGACATTTCTAGGATGTTGGACAGAGCTCTTACTTACATCTGGTTTGGAATGCTGAAATATCTTCAGCGGAAGTTTTAAGTCCCCTTTAGCTAAAGTTACTAAATATTCTCTTAATAGCTCCTTAGCCACGCCGGGAGACTGCTTCTCACAACGATGAAGAAAGGGAACCATCCACTGGTAGGCACTTGTCACGTACTTGTCCTCAGAGCACTGAGAAGACAAACACACACACACACACGTTAAATTAAGTACTCGAAGGCAAATTCTCTTCCACTAAGTTGGAGGTCCTCCAGAGCGAGGAGGGGTTCCACCCCTCAACCGTGCAGAAAGGCACAGAGAGGCGCCCACCAAGAGCCACCTGAGCCAGGCGCGTTCGTGAAAGCCCAGGGGCCCCCCGCCCCCTGCTTTTCCTCCTCTCCTTGGGCTGGCCCCTTTACACTCCCCCTCAGACACTCCAGAAGACACATCTCGTTTTGCCATTCTCTCCGAAATCACACAGTGCTGCCTCATAACTACCCGGGGAGATACAACACCTTCGGAGATACAACCCCTTCGGAGGACTCAGTTTCCACTGGGTGGACGACCAGCAGAGAAATGAATAAGGGAGGGAAGGCGGGACCGAGGGAGGGAGAAAAGGGGAGTCAGTAAGAGGGAGGACGAGGACCAGAGGGACGAGGAAGACAAAGCAGACAGAGACAGAAGCTTCCGGGGCGGGGGGGGGGGGGGGGGCAGCCTGCCTGGCAGCTGCGACCCCACCCTCAGCTGCCCATCACACCTTGGACTAGCCTGCACCCTCAGGCCCCGTCACTCCTCAGTCAAAAGAGTGTCTACTCAGCTGACTTGGTAGAAACCACATCCTAACCCTGGGGATGTACTTTCTCCCCAAGGTGACCCCAGAATAATCGAGGACTGGCTGGGCAAATTCTGCTAAACATACTAACCCCAAAGCCAAGATGTATCCTCCACACAACCCCTCCACCCTCTAAATTCCAGGACTTTTATTTTTAAGACCTGGAAATATATAAGTAGTTGTACACTTCCACACAGTGAAGGATTAGAAACATGAATACCAGAGTGACAGCTAGTTTAGAAATATGCCAGGGAGATGGGGCAGAGGGAGGGGGGAGTTATAGACAGACAGGTATGAATAAACGGCAAGCAAGGTACAAAACAGCCAGGAATGCCGTAATTCATGCATAAAATTTCATTTAAAAAAAGTCAAGATACCTTCCTTTATTTACTCAGGTCTCAGGTTTAGAGGACAGTTCATCTTTGGCTTTGAGATATACATTAAAAGAAATGTTTAAAAAGAAATTTAAAATAAAACCTACACTATTCATCAGTAATCTTAATTTTTCAATGTCTTTCATCTGCTGGAGTTCTTTCAAGGTCAGGGTTAAATCGCACCCGGCTTCATAAACCAGTGCTTCCAGAGTAACCAAATTATCACACAGAACCAGCAAGCCAGGAATATTCCGCTCCATTCCAAGTCGAACAAGTGACAATGCACAGTCAACCTAAAATGGAAAAGCAACAGTAAGTCTCCGAGTATGTCTTTCTCTTACAGCACTCTATAGAGAACCTGATTTGGCAGTCAATTTCTATAAAATCACATTAACAGCAACATACATTTATTATTTAGTACAAAACTTCTTTATCCAATATATCAGCATCAAACTGTTTCAAAAGAATCAAAACAATCAGCAAGAAAGTCTGCAGGTAAAGATAACAGGAGAAAAACCACCATCGTAAATTTGTAGAACCTTACAGTGTCCAGAACAGGTTTCATGTGTTGCTCTATTTAATTCTGACAACATTAACAGGCAGGGAAAACAACCCCCTATTTAATGATAATGCCACATTAATCCTAGTTTCACTATAACATACTGCTCTGAAACCAATGTTTTGCTTTTAATTCCTTTTCAGTACCTATTCTTCCGCAGTGGCTCCCACATGTAAAGCATTCAATAAATACTTGTTGAACGACTAACTCAGAGATTTTCTGTCTCAATTCAAATACTTAGACTCCACTTAGACAAAATGAGGAATGATTTTCCCATGGATGCTCAGTAGACCCCAAGGTGACTCATCATTCCTATCATTCTGATTGACAGCAAAATTATCCAATGGGACCTAAACCTGTGGGGCCTCTGACTACTCCTTACTCACTCCCACACTCCTAGGCTGGCATTGTGTTTCCTGTGAAAGGGAGAGGTCTTTGCAGGAAAGAACTCATCTTACTCAGTTTTATATTGCTAACACCTAGCACAGTGCTTAGCTCACAGTAGTTCCCACTATGAATAAAGGGCAATATTGAGGACCTACTATGATCTAAGCACCATGCTAGATGTTAGAAATACAAAACTCAGTAAGAGGTGGTCTCTCCTGCAAAGATCTCTCTACCTCACAGGAAACACAACCCAGCAGAGCAGGGTAAAAGGCGGCAAGTTCCGTGGATGCGTGTGAACTCAAAGAGGAGGACACAGAGCCCAACCTGAGCGTGACGCAACGTCTCCCAGAGGGGTGAACACTTAGAATGAACTTTAAAGAATTCCAGGGTGTTAGCAGGTGAAGAGGGGAAAAGTGGAAGGCAGAGATGCAATTAGTTCCACAAGACTGAAAAGAAGGTACAAAACGAAGCAATGAGAAACAGCTAGAGTAGTCAGGAGGGGCCAGCTGATGAACACTGCTGAGCTACGGAGTGTGCAGTGTACCCTGAAAAGCAGTACCACCGAAGGGCTTCCGTGGTGGCAGGTCATAGATGTACACTTCGGAAAGAGTATTTACTAAGTATTTACTGAATGATGAATTGGAAATGGACTGGACTAAAAATAGGCAGACTAGTTCTGAGGACTGCAATTACTACTAGTCTGAGGTGTTACTCTTGTCACCAGTAGAAGGTCCTCTACTAGTGACAAAAGTAGCACCCCTGGGGGACAGCAACATTGAAGGGACAAGCCAAAGAACATAAGCCATATGGATGAGACTAAAATGAACAGCAAAGACAGAGGCCTACAGAGAAGAGACTGCTGGGAAAAGGAAGCAGTGACGTCACAGGCTAACGTCATTAAATAGCAAATGACGGAATCTGACAGGAGGGGCGGAGCTGGGAGCCTCAGCGACACAGATTCAGCGGCGGTGAGACCAACAGGACAGCCCCAAGCAGGGGAGGACAGGATGCGGAGGCGGAAACAGAGCAGCAGCCTGGAGGCAAGGGGAGAGACCAACCACTTCCTCCGGGGAAAGCTGGAGACAGCGAGGACAAACGCAAGTGAGTTCTCGAGTTTCCCGATGAAATACGGAACAAAATCGCTGCTGAGGACCATGAGGGAATGGTGGGGTGGAATGGGAAGAGCAAGTGGCCACTGCAACACAAAGAAAAAAATGCCAAGCAAATATTAAAGATCCACCCAGAGCCCTTTAAGACGCAGGGTCTGACAGGCGAAGATGAAGCACAAAGAAGAAGAAATGCATTCTCAGCAGGAAAGAGTAGGTAGGTTAGGCATGAGACGTAACAGGAGTGATCTGGGAATACTTCAACAGACAGATGTTTTATACCTAATGCCTAATAATGAAAATATAGCTCATGTCTGAAAGGATCCATCTCCCTATATGCCAATTAAAAAAAAAAAAAAAAAGAAACTATCTCAGGTCAATTTTCAGAAAGCCGATGCCTAAAACATCGTAACTTAGAGAGAGCAAGTAAGAGTTTGAACACATAGCACATTAGCAATTTGTTATACCCTCACCAATTTTGTGATACGGATTCTTTTTTCTAATATTAAGTTTGCATTTGTTGCTTTCCCACATACTTACTGAAGTAAAAATCTATTTTAGAATCAAATAGATGACAACTTAAATGAAAATAGGTTCTAATGCAACTTGAAGAATCATACCACAAACCCCAAGGCCTCACTGGATAAATTTCACCATGATACACATTTTTCTAAGCCAACGAAAAAGTTTTGCTGAAGGCATTTGTAGGCACTAAGGAAAAAGAAGTCCCACATCAATTAAATATCTAAAAATGAAAACGATAAAACTACATTACTATCACTTTGATGGCGGCATAATCCACAGGAAACATCAATACATCAAATAAAACTAAAACGAAAGAACTACATCTCTGTTAAAAGTGTTTTTCAATAAATAAAAGAAACAGAAGGCAGCTAAATAATATACTTCCAAATCACTTTTCTTTCTTTATAATTATTCCTAATTACTCAAAAAGAATTTAGGATATCTAGGAATTATTGTTAGACTGTTAAAAATCTACATTTCAGAAAGCTTGGGAGGAGGTTAATAGATTTTTTTTTACAGTAGTTTTAGGTTGATAGCAAACATGAGAAGAACACACAGAGGTTTCCCATAGCCCCCCGCCCCCAAACAACCTCCTGCATTGTCAAAATCCGCCCCCCCGCCAGAGTGGTACGTTTGCTGTGACTGATGAACCTACACTGACACACATTATCACCCAATGTCTATACTTTACATTAAGGTTCACTCTTGGCATTATATGTTATATGGGTTTGGACAAATGCATACGGACAAGTATCCATTATTACAGTACTATACAGAGTAGTTTCATTGTCCTAAAAAACCTCTACGCTCTGCCCATTCATGCCTCTCCCATCGATTCCTGGCAACCACTGATCTTTTCACTGTCTCCATTGTTTTGCCTTTTCCAGAATGTCCTCAAGTTGGAATCATACAGTATGAATCTTTTCGGATTGGCTTCTTTCACTTAGTAATGTGCATTTAAGCTTCCCTCAAGTCTTTTCTTGAATTGATTAACTCATTTCTTCTAAGCACTGAAGAATATTCCATTGTGTTGTTGTACCAATGTTTATCCACTCATCTACTAAAATCTTGGTTCATCAATTGTAACAAATGTAGCATTCAAATGAAAGATGTTAGCAACAGGGATAACTTGCGGGGGGCGGGGGGGGGGGGGAGGTGGCAGTGAGAAAGGGCCTAAGAGACCTCTGTACTTTCTACTTCCTAATGACTGAAATCTAGGTTATAAAATATTAAAGCACTACAGACTGAGGAGTCTTACTGATCCTCTGAAATGCACGAGGCTGGTTGCCCAGCACTCTTTACAGACATGACAAATTTTTGAATTCTCATTCCTATCTCAAATAAATGACCTACCTAGAAATCCGTTATTTAAGTGCATATATAAATACATTCACACGTACATTTCTCCTTCCTCTCAAAAAGCTGTGTCTAGTTCACTCAGACAAAACGGGTCCATACAGAATCCTTTTCCTTCTTAGAGACAATAGTAAATTCCGTGCACTTGTAAAATTTCTGCAAATCACATGACACCAGGGGAATCTTAAATGTCTGGATACAAGTCACACAACCCACATTTACTTGGAAAAAATGTATCTCACTGGTGCACTGAGAACTTTCTTCATCAGTTACCATCAGGGGAGTGTCTGCTATATTAGAAAAATGATAATGCCTTTGCACAAGGTGACTGACATGACCGGTCATCTCCAGCTGCGTGGAACTAGTCTCGCACTACGGTTCTCAGCAGGAACAGAACTCACCACCAGGAGGCATTCTGAAAACCTGAGGAGTCATTTCTGTCCCCCACAAAAATGAGTGAGGCCTACAGACATTAAATGGGTGGAAGCCAGACGTCCCACAGTGTGTAGGACAGTCTCCCATGTCACCAACTTGTCCTGATTCCTGCCCACCTTTCAAATGTCCTGAAAAACCAAGTTATAGTGTTCAGAATGTAGATCTCAGCTTCAGTTAACATTTACAAAATTCTGTTTTTATATGGTCTAAGTTACACAGAATTTTCCTGGAATGCAGCCACTATATAATCAAGGAAAGATTTTACTTTGTGTTAAAAAGTCTACTATGAGAGTTGTTCTCTCTCAGACAGCAATTTGCAGTATTTATCTCAAACAATACAATGTAAATGAATTTGCAACTTCCACTGTCTTTGTTCAAAGTGATTTCTCACTGACTTTAATTCCTAGTATAGCCATGACCCAACATTTCCTTATTTTATCCTACATATTGCAATTAAGCCATTGTATGAATTTGGGGGACATTTCCTATTAATAAGATGTGTCTATGATTTTCTCATCAGGACAATAAGGAAGTATTACAAAATATTTGCTAACAAAAAGGTACAATCATCTGAGAACCCCTTTTGCAGATTAACTTATCTTGCCCTCATCCATTAGGATCCGTGTGACTGGTCGTTTTTCATATGGGCTCTGTACGACAGACGGAGGCCAGGATTTTGTCTGACTCTGACATCCTGGACATCCCTGAGCAATTTCGTCACTGTCCTTTCTGTGGAACTCAGTTTATCCATCTACAACATAAAAAAGGAGACTACCATTGTGTCCAGAGATGCTTTTCATCATGGTAGCTTAAGATTCTAAACATTTTCTACTACAATCCTTAGCCATCTCCAAAAACCTGAGAAGTCAAGCATCAATACTCTTGGCCTTCACCCAAAAAGTTTGCTCTGTAATACTCCCCTCAGCTCCAGCAAATACTTCATCTCCATTTCTGTGAATACTGAAAACAGGAATTAGATTAAACAGACATCCAAGGAGACTACCAAATCGAGACTCGGGACCGTGCCAGACAAGCCCCACAGGAATTCCAACAAAGGGGAGCACACTCTTCCCACGGGACTGCCGCTCACGAGGCCCTCTGGAGTCACCCTTCCCATCGGATGAAAAACTGATGGTGGGAGAGGTGGCCCAAAGCCAAGACCACACGTGCACAGAACAAGTCGTGCACTGGGCAGACCCTGCAGGAGGTTTCTGAGTGCATTCCGTCCTCCTTTGCTCAGAATCGCCAACTTCCGTTCTCTGAGATGAAGACGACTACTGCTTACATTCTCAGAGCACTCAATTAGGCGAGTACTTAATGTTCTCCCCTGTGTATTGTCTTTGTTCTCATCGACTCTGCTGTACGAACTAACCCATGAGCAAACCAAGGCACTGAAAAGGCAGGCAGCCAGCCCACAGTCACAGGGTGTACCAACGGCACCGAGACCCCCTCCCTGCAGCCCAGTCCTCCCCCACCTCTGTCTCCCGCGGGCCCGCTCTGATGCAGTTACCGCACACCTCACTGAAGGCACATGGGAACTCAGGGAAATTCAGCTTAGACTTGAGGAAAACATTAGGAACGAAGCCCCGAACAGGTTCCTGAAAAGCGAACTCACACCTGCTGCAACAGGGCAGGAGACGAATGGAGCATTTCTGGGTTGGGACGATCCTCTAAATTACTGTGCAATTAAGCTACTGAAAACACATGGAAGATCTAGGACAGTAGGGACCATATTTTGCAGCTTACATTTTAAAGAAAAATTTCAACTTGTTTTTCTTGTAGATGCTCAATAATAAAATTTAAAACCACAAAGACTTGCGAGGCAAAGGCTAAGTAAACAAAAGTAGTCATTCGTCCCTCACCAACTACAGGCACAAGCAGGCCACCACTGCTGGCAGCCGCTACACGCGCCGAACCCCAAGGACCCCAAGTAGCACTGCTGGCGCCGCTGAGCGGCAGCTGGCGTCCCCCTGTCACCTGTCGAGCGTGATGCTCAATCTCCTCTGCTCTGGTCTGGTACCAGGCCATGACCCCCTCCACTGCCAGCCGGGATGCCTTGTACCTCAGCAACTCGGGCTGCGCGGCGTAGAAGAACTCACTGTCGTCCGGCAGCCTTGGCTCCACCACCTTTCTGTGAAGCACAAAAGGAACAGTTAGTAACTGAGTGAAGTGCTGGGAAACAGCACCGTTTTGTGACAGAGAAAGGGGGAGTTACAGCGACAGGAAGTACATATGTGTGGGCATGGGCGTCTGTGTTTTCCTACACACGCGGGCTGTCCGGGAAGTATCCAGCCGTGTACTATGGAACACAGAGACACTTACGGCTGGACTTTTTCTGGACAGCCCTCGCACACTTACAAAATACGTGGGACATTTTTTGGATGCTTAATTTATTCTATTCGTTTTCTGAATTTAAAAAATGAGAATCAAGAATAAATCAAAACAGCTATGCCACAAATCGATCAAATGACTAACAACAAAATGAAAATCACCCTGGGAAGCTTTCACAAATGCAGACGGCTAGGTGCCAGCCACAGGGCCACTAAATCAAAACCGCCTGTGACGGGCAGCCAGGCCTAACTTAGGGGCAAACACCCCAGGTGATCCTGATACAAGCAAAAATTAAGAAACCCTTGTTTTCCATTCCATAAAAATAAAAAGCAGTATGCCTTATTTATGTTGATAACATACCTGCAGTAAGTGCTGGCAATATGGTACCACACAGGCATTTGCAAAATACAGACTTACTCTACACCACTTGTCATCGGCAGTAAAACAGAAACTGAGAGGAGTGTACACAGGGATTACAAATTACAAAAAGTTTTTATGATAATCCTGGCCATGGTTAAGGATTAAAAAAGAACAAGAAAAATTAGCTTAAGCTATTTAAGAGAAACATATGGGAAACTGCTGTATCTACTTGGGACATTCATTCATATGCAGTCCACAGTAAATAACAGGTGCTGTTACGGTTAGAAGACAAAGGGCTTTGGAGTCAGAACCAAAGCTGAAACCATTCCATCACTGAAGGCTGTGAAACTTTGTCTAAATTAGCAAGTGAAAGGTAGTCTGATTCGTTTTATTTATATGAAAATGAGATTATATTCTGCAAGATTATTAAAAAACAAAGTACACAGAGAATGCTATCTGGCACAGAGCAGGTGCCTCATTTTTCTTGATAGGCACTATTTTTATTAGAATTACTAGTAGCTGTAACGTATGGCCACACACAAAGCCCAGGAACACCCGGACACTGTACCCACGTGCCTGAGACAACCTCCTGTGCTCACAAGCAGCAGCCCCTTACCTTCTGACTCTCACCACTGCCATTCACATTCTGACCTCTGACGTGTCCCCCAGAGTGGAAAAAGTCCCATCACTCCACCTGAAATCTTCCCTCTAAAGCTGTCCTATTTCAGCAGGGAGAAATGCCCACAAGCAACTCTGAGGTGCTTACTCATATTTTTTGGTCTTTATTTCCCTCTCAGCACCGTCTGACAGAATTCAACCCCTTTGTCCTTCCAGAAACGTGCATCTCTCTCGTTCCAGTAAGCCACCCCGCCTGACTTCTCTCCTCTTCCCAGCAGCTCCTTCAGTCACCGGAGCTGCGCGGCGTATCCTCCTCCATCAGCCATGAATGAGCAGCTCTGCCCAGCACTCGGTGCCGCTCTCTTCTCACTCTGTCCCCTCTCTTCCACTCGAAAACATCATCACCACAACCATCACACCCTCCTTCCTCATCCTTACCCCGGCCCCGGCCTTCCCACAGCAGCTCCCCAATTTCTTGTTTGCTTTCCAGATGTTTCACGGGCACTGCAGACGCAATGAGATCAAACTGAGTTCCTGATCCCCTCAGTTACCTGTTACACCACCACCTGTCATCCCCGGGCCTACATTTACAGCCTGCCATCTGCCCCAGAACGACCCTGCCTCAGCTTGGTGCCGCTCGCACTCCGGTTTGGATACTTCGGCATCTGTCTGATGCTCAGGGGTCGCAGAGGGCCCAGCCTTCAGCTTCCCGACATGCTCTCCCCTCACCTGCCATGCACCCCGTCCCCCGAGCTAAAGCCTCCTCGTCCTTCCAACCTCAGGCTTCACGTCACCTCCGTCAAGGGCAGGGCCCCCTTACGGCACCCCCTCCTGGGCCCCCGCCTCGCTTTCACAGCACTGGCCACACAGCAAGGCCTCGCAGCGGCATCCTGCCTCCCGGATTTCCCCTTCGTGAGTCCAGGGGCTGCACCTGCTTTTCCACCTTCAGCATCCCTGAACCTAAGACGACAGACACTAACCAAACGAATACGCTACGAGACCCGGCCTGGATTACGGAAATTCTGTGCCACCTTCAAAAGCATCTTGTCTGCCGTCAAGCTTTTCCTGGCTTTGCATTGTTTATAGTTACAGAATTCCAGCCCAAGTTTTACTTACATTTCAGCTCTCTGTGCTTGGTCTGAGAAGAAATGCTCTCGTGCCCTTCGTCTACGTGTAAGAACATTACAAAGGCACAAGGGAAGCAGAACCACAAAGGATGAGATGAATGGGTGGGTGCCCTGCCAGTGCTACTCCACCAAAAGGCTCCACTTCAACTGAGGGAGAACTGTGGTCAACAGTGTCGTCACCACCTCGCCCTCCAGCCGCACCCACTGCATCAACTGCCCGCCGTCTTCAACCTACGTATCCCTGTGAACTCACGCAATTGTTACGTAAGCATGTCTATGAAACATGGCTGACGCACACCACACATGACGCTCTCCTTCCTCCCGAAACACCACTGCAAGGACAGTAAAGGATTTTGAAACGGGAGGTGGGGGGAGGGGGTCGTAACCGCTCAAGGAAGAGCAGAGGACATGGAGTAAAGATGAACTAAACCATCATCTTTCATGCTAGGAAGTCCAGATAACAGCCAGAACTGAAAAATCAAGAAGCTATGCGATTATGTTTTTCAGAGATACAGAGTAAATACCAAAATCATTATCTAAGGGAATTCAAAGAGCTGCTTCTGCTGAGAGGAATAGAAAGGAAGGGAACAAAGGACTATGGGTTTCAGTTTTTGCTTTTTTTTTAAAAAAACAAGCTTTGTAGAAAAGTTTAACTCCTTAATCTATTTGTAAATACACATATACAACTTTGATAAAATATGCAAACAAAATTTAAAACAATTTTTTAAAAGCAAATGGTAACAAAAACACAGTAGTGTATTCAATTGCTACTACACTGAAACTCATTAGGGTGAAAAACCTAAGACTTAAATATTGCAATAACTCAGATATCAAAAAGGCAAGATACAAAATGAAGGGAAATAACCGACCCTACCACCAACGTAAGGACAGCTTCCAAATCTCACCTACCATGAACACACCGCTGGTTAAGACTTTTGTTTATCATTGATCACAGTCCATACACACAGTTCTGACAATCCAAAAGCATGAAAGGATCGCATCAAATACAAAGGTAGCCCTCTTGTGCACAGTCCCCACGACCACCATCCCTGCCCACCCTACACCAAGCCTTTCAGCTTTCTTCCTGGATTTTCCTCCACATGTCTTTGTCACTGTTTCCAGATTTACCTAGTTTACATGTTATTTACCTGTCTTAAACCACAACCATCCACAGATGGTCCTCACACCTGGTCCTCCCATTATGGTTATATCGCAGTGTGGATTAAACCACTACTCATAGGAAACTCTCAGTCGACCGGCACCCATGCCAGACAAATGCAGCAGTGTCTCTTTGATTTCTTTGCCAGCTGCTTGAGTTCTAATTAGTGGAGGGTCTACATCATTCCAATTATGTACATATCATCCTCTCCTAGACAGCGAGGTATATTGTGACTATTGCCCTTCTTGAACCACATTTCGTTTTCTGGAGTTAGTAACTGCCTATTGTCTTCCCATCCCTCCCACTGACTTACTGCTTTTTTTTTTCCCCAACTGTCTAAGATCTATCAATAGGTAAATACAGTAGACTGTTAACCAGATCTCAAAAGCAACCAGCAAAATCTAAAGGAACTGGCAAAACTATTTGAAAGTGCCAGTTGCTTGAGTTCTGGTTAACAGAGAATCTGGCAATTTCTGGGGGGCCAGTTCCCTGAGAGTCTACTGTAGAAAAGCCTTTACCAAATGATTAAATATATCAGATTGTATGTCAGTTCCATGTTCAAATTTTCCCAAGATACCGGGCTTTGGAAGCCACCCAGGTCCCATCTACTCCCATCCACAGTCTGTACTGGCAGCTCTGTCCCTGACCAAAGCACAGCTGTCAGCCTCTGCCTATGTTACAGCCTGGTTCTGTGTCCAACGGTTTTCTCTTTTCTTGATTCACTCCCTCATTTTCATAAAGCACATCTTATAATGGCTTCCTGAAATAAGGTGCACATGGGTGGTAAATTTGACGAGAACTTAACATGCCTACCCTCATACCTGATTAATGATTGTAGCTGCACATAAAAATTTAGATAAAAAAGTATCTGGCCTCAAAAGTTGGAACAGATTGCTACATTGTCTTCTAGCTTCTCGAGTTGTTCTGGAAATGTCTGTGGTCATTCTGATTCCCAACGCTTTTCACATAACATGGTTTTCCTCTTTGGAAGACTGCCTCCTTGACACTCTGCAAAGTCCTGATGGGATGCTTCAGGGTAGTGGCATTTCAGCCTGTCAACTCAGAACCTTCTGTTCTAAGTCATCATCTTGAATTATTTCCTACAACTTCCTCCCCTTTATTATCTCTTTATTGTCTTTCTTGAATGCACATAATTGAAATATAATACTTGGGTTTTTTTCTTTATTGTCTAGCTCTATATTTTTACTCTAAATTCTAGTAAACAACTTTGCTTTTATCTTCCAAATCTTCTCATTTTTACATACCAACTATCCTATCTCATTTTTTCATTTCTCACAATTCTTAGTTCATTGTTCCTATTTTAAAAAATCTTACTGTTGCTTCACAAACGCAGTGTTTTCTCTCACCTCCCAAGCAGGATTAACTACAATTTTTTAAATTTTCTTTGCTGAGTTCTTTCAGTCCCTTTCCTGGGTATTCGCTCTGCCTGCCAGAATCCATCCTCAGACATCCAGGCAGCTCTGCAGGTGTGGCAGGACCTGATCATTTGGTGGATTCACTGCTCCATGATGGAGGACCATTATCTATCAAAAGTTTCTAGAGGCCTCTTTTCAGAGGCTCTTCCATTTCTCCACAACTCTCCAAACTTCTACTTAGTGAATCGGCCTGCATTCTAGCAGCAGGAAGGGGGAAGGGACCAGGGCTTCAATATTCAAGATACACATTTTCACTAAATACCCCAATTTTCAACCCCATCACTCCACCCCCACCCTATGCTGTGCCCCACCTCCAGGAGTCTGAAGGCTCTCCGGCTCATTTTGTGGGTCCAAAAAATAAACCCGTGATCTCACTTAGGAAAAATATGGAGGAGGAGACAGTGGAGGATTTATCTGACTCCCCCACCCCTTTCTGCAGTTCTTGATGCCCCCACATTCTGATACTTTGCATGGTTAAATCTTATAAAAATGTGAATGAAAGCTGAATCAAGAACACAATGCATGCAAACTATAGTAACATCTATGAAAACAATATCTATCCGCATATGTCAAAGGCTGAAAGGGAAGACCTCAAAATGAAAAAGAGTTGTATAAAGATCATTTTTAGAATAATTCTTTTGTAGTATTTAATATTTTTCCATTAAAAAAATTTTTAGCTTAACTGATTACTTTTCACAGAAACTCTACTCAAATGCTCCGAGCCACAGGCTGCCGTTGAGTAAGCGATGACACAGCACACACAGCACACACCGCCACACACAGCAACACCGTGCCCCGGCGCCGGCGCATTCTTACCTGCACTCTGGCTCCTCACACCAATCTGTGTCTCGGTGTCTACGTTCATGCCAGGGAATGATCGTCAAGGAGTCACCATTATAACTTAAATAAAAACCAAACATAACACAAGCATTTAAAACACACATTATCTAAATGACTGGCTACACAAGGAACATGTAGTGAAAAGTATCTCTATATATAACCTTAAATCTCTAAGATTCTTGTCTATGGCACATTAAGTAGTACATGATACATAATCACATGTGAATGGAAAAATACCATTTTGCTGATTTCTCTTCTGTCATAAAGTAATAAAGAAAAGGAGAATTCAAAACAAAATATTGGCAAGGAACTAAAAGATGGTATGAGTTCATTCACACATTCAAAAACATTTATCTAGACCCCATATTTTATGTTCTCAGTACCAACATAAATGGTACCTTGCCCTCAAAAAGCTTACAATCTAACTTCCCACGGTCACAGGAAGTAACAACCACTAGATACATGTACATGTTTACAGCACTTTAAATGGAGCTACTAAGACTGAGAAAGAGAACTTTGGTTTACATTTTAATGGGTACCATACTGGATAGCACAGAGAGGATAGGTAACAGCAAGCGTGAAGAAAGGATTTATCTGATTCAAACACTTCAAAGACCTGACAAGGGAGACTTATCAATGACAAACAAATTATTCCTAAGCACTTAAACAACTTCTGTAAATCTAATCAGACATAAAATTACTGAGCAAACACATATTAAAGACAAGTTCCACACAGAGGCCAACTCCAAAAGGCAGTCCTGACGAGTGTGAGGTTAATGAAGTGTTTCTGCTGCATTTTCAAGGCACAGCACAGGAAAATGCTTCTTAACGTGATCTTCACCAACACAACATACCTGACCCGCACTACTGGGAATGCCTGTGTGCAGAGGCCCGATGCAGCTGCACGCAGGTCTTCACGTGCACCCCTATTACTATTAAAGGGTTAACTGTAATAGCAATAGTGCTACTGGGAGTAGCATATCAGTGACAATCAGCAACAATAGTAATCTTGAACATTTACTGATGTCTTACTGTGGACCAGACAGGATAAAGTGCTTTCAGTATGCAATAGCTCATTTAGTCATACCAGTCTAATTGGTGCTATTACCTTCCCCATAGTGTAAATGAGAAAACCTGCCTCTCCTCATAAAGCTAATAAATGACAGAGCCAGCTTTAAACACAACCAGACAGGATCCAAAGCTCACACTTTTGACTAGTACCTCTAGAAAGGTCACGGGGTCTACAGCTCAGGCCTGACCACCAATGCATCCCTACTTCTAGCAGGTCTCTGCTTCATATGTTAAGAGGCACCAGGCCAGATCTGGGAGTAGCAGGGAGAAGGCAATTTGAACCTTACTGAAATTTACCTGGTAAGGACCGTTTACACGCATACTGAAAGAATACATTTAAACTGGGACATGAAATCAATCTCAACACCAGCAGGTACTACTAGTCTCATGAAACTCAACTTCTACCGAATATGGTTTGACCTGTTAGGTCTCACCACTAACAGTTACATAAAAAGAAAAGCCCTTCTTTCTGCTCTTTCATTTTCTTATAGGATGTTTCTACAAAGCAAATTATTTTAAAATAAAATTTCAGGAGTTTAAAACGCTTGCTGTGAAAATACCATAAGTGCCTTGTCATGCTTCAAGTGTCAGCATTCGAGAAACAAACAGGACCTCGTCCCCAGTCAGAACATAAATTCACTGACAGGATTTTTGTTTTTGTCTACTGCCATATTCGCAGCAGCTAAAACAGTGCCTAGTATTTAGCAGACTCTAAAATAATGTGTCAAATGAATTACCTAATTGACAGCATAACAAATATTAAGTGATTTCATGAGTATCACAAAAATTCAAATTTGAAATAGAGCAATGAAAGGGGACAGTTTTTTCATAAAAACCAGATATGTCAAGGATGTAGTTATCTGGAGTCTGCAGGTCCGAGTAGGGAATAAGAATGCTTCCCTGATACAGATTATTAAACTGATGGTAGGGCCAGCTCTACTAGTAATGCTCTACATCTATAACCTAGATGGTTGGACGTACCATTCAACTTCAGGAGGGAAAAAGATTCGGAGTATGTATTTCCGTAAATCTCACCATGTTTTACATTTCAAAATAATGGGTTAGTTCTGTCATTTCCTTCTTTAAAAAAAAAAGACCCAAATTTTAGCGACTTGTTCTTTCATAAAGCAAGGAGGATGACAGAATGCTTAATAAAACTCAGAGAAAACGTTTTTCATTAATTCTATGCACAACGAAACTATCAGTCATATAAATTAATCACTAAATGAATAAGGTGAAATTGTGGCTCAAAAAAAAAAACAAAACCTAGGAAACATACTGCCTCCTTCTAAAGAACTGTAGAAAGACTGGTTAGTTGCAAAACTTACACTTCAAATATAAAGTTCTATAAATACAAAACAACATTTATATATGTTATTTCATCTTTTTCTTCTATTGTTTCCACTTTCCTTGGGAAATCTTGAAACTTAAATGCATCATCCCCACTAAACAAAGGAAGTACGTGGTAAATTTAAATGATCTCTTCACAAAATAATGACTGCTTTTGCTTGATTTCTGGATTCTTTATATTAGAACACTATTCACTGTTTTATTCCAAATGATAAACTTTGCTGGTTTCATGTGAAAGGAACATTTATCTGTCAGCAGGAAAGGAATAAATGTAACTAGTCTATTATGTTCAACTACTCTCTCACACTTAATATAAATGTTTTATTTAAAAGAAATTTCATCCAGAATAAACTTACAAAAAGTTCTTTTACTCGTGTTCTATGCTTTGGAAATAAAAAGCTAAATAGTGAATTACTACTAATCGCCATCTCAGGCATTGGTCTTAATATGTGCAGTTACATTTATTTCTATTTTTTAGAACACAAGAAAATGTGCTGGTAAGTAAAGGACAGAAAATAATAATTTGGGCCTGTACATATAACTACACCGTGTGTACCATCACTGAAAAAGTCTCACTGATCTGAAATTCAAGGGGAAACCAATCGAAAATCCAGACATCACTCAGAACACCAAGGTGGAAAAAAACTAAAGGCAGCTATCATTCAGAGATGTCTTCTGTACCAATGCAATTTCAATTTCATTAATAAATTACTTAGAACAGAGATAAGAAGACATCCTGAAACTTACCCATATTCTCGGACATTAGCAATGTGTGACAGGCACCACCAGTGCAGGAATGAAATTCTCCTCCTCCCACCACTAGCTTAATCTCTGGGACCCAGCTGGTCCATCTGTTTAATACATACTGTAATATTACCTGCCCAAAATGAAGAGATGAGCAAATACTTTCTTGAGTTCTAATCCATTGTAATTAGAGTATGCTCTTAGTAGTCTAATCTGTGTTCGAACTGGGACTCCACCCTCCACGCCTCTTTAACTTTGATCAAGTGATTCAATTTGCCTGGGCCGCTATTTCCTCATTAGTAAAACAGGGATAATAATCATTTTAACCTCACGTGGATCTGAGCAGGATCAAATTAGTACATACAAAGCCTTTACAACATCGTTAAACACATCTTATTAACACCAGCAAGGTTTTCCATGGGCAGTGAAATGTAAGAAACATGTGACTGGTTGACATTTCAAATTCTACTTTATGGTAAATATTAGCACCAAATTAACAATCACATCGATAAGTACATTTAGAAATACCTTCCAGCCACAATGGAGTTAACTCCACTGAGACCGTCCTAAGTACATGACACCTAGCCAATACCAGAAACAGGAACAAGAAAAGTCATGAGCTGGTAATAAGTAACAATTTCCACAAGCCATCATCTCGCTCTCAAATGCTTAAAACCAAGTTTGAAAATAAATTTTTAACCATAAGCAAAAGATGATTTCATTATTTCTGAGGAGAGTAAATTTGCAAAATCATTAAAGTTGAAGAGACAACCACAAACACCAGTGAAGAACCAGAGCATTTTTTCAGAAAAGTTAGTTTAATAACTGAGAAAGGCTGCTCTTCACAAAGGTGTTTACTGTAAACAAAACAAGGAGTAACAGATGCATAGAGACGTCAAGGGTATGAGAACTGCTCCCCTACATCACCACCATTATCATCTGTCCCTTGGACAGACGATTCTAAGTTTGAAGAAGAAACACTGAAGGTCGTCAGCACAATGAAAAATATCTATGCTAGCTACAAGAAAAGTAACTAGGGAAAAAAGGCATAGTCAAACACAATTTCCATGGCCTGTGCTTGAACACTACTAAGCTAAAATAGACAACAAAAAAGTCCCCAACCAAAGCATTTATGTAATAACTTGTACATTCAATATTTGGTGTTATACACATATCAAATATTTACATGAGCACATTTTTTTTACTTATTTTTCTGATGATTTTCATATTTATAATACCGCACCTATGGAAAACAGGAGCTCAACGTAAAATTGGTGAACAGAAATTTTGTGTATAGTAATTAACCAAACC
This sequence comes from Lyroderma lyra, assembly GCA_004026885.1. Taxonomy (NCBI): domain Eukaryota; kingdom Metazoa; phylum Chordata; class Mammalia; order Chiroptera; family Megadermatidae; genus Lyroderma; species Lyroderma lyra. Next base: position 2,379 of record PVJL010004692.1, on the reverse strand, counting down.
AGGGTTATGCTACCTTTTGCTTCCCTGGGCCACATTAGAACAATTTTCTTTGGCCACACATAAAATACACTAACATTAATAATAGTTGATGAGTTAAAAAAAAAAAACAAAAAAAACAAATAGGTCCATACATAGGTTTTGTAATGTGAGAAAGTTTACAAACTTGTGTTGGGCCACACTGAAAGCCATCCTGGTCCAGGTTGGACAAGTTTGAACTAAACTACAAACTCGGGGTCACATATATTTCTTTCAGTGAGAGAATATGTAATAAATGCGGTGGTACTGAAAGATCAAAGGTCTCAGAGTTCACTAAGAATTGGGGGGACCCAAAACGACATGTGCACTGCTGTCAAACGGAAAGTAACATGAGAGAAACCCAGCCTACTGCACACCCTGTTATCTTTCGGTAAGACTGATGCAGAACCCGTAGAGAGAATAATTGTGAGTCCCTTACTTAATGTTAAATATATCTAGAAACAGACAAATTTCCATTGGTCTATTAATTAAACCAAAAAGAGCTTCCAGAACAAAGATAAAAGTATATGACATGTGAATTTGTCAACTACAAAACTAATGTACCAAAATGTTCATAAGCTGTATCAACATACAGTATAAACCCCTACATGATACGAGGTTATAGTACTAATGGAGTACAAACAAAAGAATGAGAGAAAAGAAGGAATATTTATCTCCTTTTTATTCACATCACTAAGTAATACCTAAGCAGACCCCACAGCACAGGCAAACTGATTGCCTCATGATCCTCCCCTCAAAATCCCTGTGTATACCTACTTCTCAGGCTGGAGTTGAATAAGCATTGCACATACTATCCATAAAGCTATCGAACCAAGTCCAGGCCATGCCTGAAACACAGCATAAATATCAAGTTCTAAACAATTTATATGTAATATATACACACACAAATAAATATAGACACATACACCCAGCAGTTCTGAGACAGAACCAGTATGATCGTTCCATTCTCTACTTGAATAGACACAGGTACAGAAACATTTACTAACTTGTCTAAAGTCACGCAACCAAAAAGCTACACGCGCAGCTGGGATAGGAACCCCAGTAGTATGGTTCCAAGACTGTCGTCTCAAATGCTGACATCCTATTATCTGAATCACATCTCTTGTAGTTCAAATCACCACTTCTCACAGATGTGGCTGTGACCATTACAAGCCATAATGCCTTCTTCCTGTTCTAAATTCTCACTACCTATAACTGGACGATTCGTCTGGCATTTTTCCTATTGAATCTTAGGATAATATGTGTATACGGTGGTATTTCTTTCCATGCTTTCCTAGAGTTCTATATATCAAAATAATACATGCTTCAAAAAAATGGAAATAGAAATAGAAAACATTTTATAAACTGAACGATGCAGGAAACATAACATGTATCAATCTCAAGAATTTAGAAAGACAACAGCAAACTAAACATAAAGAAATTAAAAGGAATAAAAAAAGGAGAATTTAATGAAATAAAAATAAACTCACCCAGCACCCACATCTCTTTCAGTAGTACAACATTCTCAAAACAAAGAGGAGTTCTTTAGTGAAATGGCTGATTCTAGGCATGGGACAGGGAAAATTCAAAATGAAAATGGAGCATCCTGTGGTGCCAAAAACCAAACAAAAATAATAAAACAGTACAATTATGTCATAGGAACACATACATCAACTGAAAGAAATTCCAAATTGCTGAGAGTACTCAATAAGAATCTAAAATATGAACTACATAACCATGACTCTATGCTATTATTAAAATAAATACATAATGAACGAATAGGAGAAAACACAACTATCTTTCACATAAGAATCTCAAGAAATATCTATGTAAATACACCCTCGTCAAACACATGGGGCTTAACTTTCTCATGACTATGGGATGCACGTAGTGACTTCTTTGTAAAGAGTACAGTACAGAAACGGGGAGGGAAGAATAACTTTACATGGAACAATCTGATGAACACTAAGTGAGTAAGGTACACAACGCCAGTAAGAAGTCATGATAATAGCATCTACCCTTCATACAATGCGAGGACAATAACAATTTAGTTCAGTATCCTTCAAGAAAACTGAGGCCAGGTCCAACATACTCCATAAATATTCATGATTCTTGAAGGATTTGAAGGAGATTATTACAAACTGATATCAAAGTTGACAAAAATCTGTCCTAAAGAAAGTAGAGACTATACTGATGTGTGATCATTTACTATTATAGAAAAAACAGGCAACACTTCATACTGTAAGATATGCAACAAAGTGTGCAGAGAGTTAATGGCACTGAATCAATGGTGAAAACTCAAACTTTGTGTCCTGGGCATTATTTCAGTCTGGTTCCCCCGAGCCTGGCCCATTTTATGCACAG
>PVJL010004691.1:78813-124244 GCA_004026885.1 Lyroderma lyra | reverse complement strand
ACTGCATGATTTCACTCATATGCGGAATATAAAACTGAAAGCAAAGAAAAAAAGAAATGAACAAACAAATAACCCATGGACACAATTGATAGTTTAATGTTTATTTGGGGACGAGTGGGTTAGGGAGGGGAGAAAGGGGAGGGGGTGGGAGAGGAGGGGGGAAGCTAAATATAAGGTGATGGAAAGAGAAGTCACATTAAGTGGTGAACTTATTATACATCAAGTTGACAATGCACTGTAGAATTGTATGCCTGAAACCTATGTAATCCTTGCTAACAGATGTCACCCCAATAAGTCTAACAATAAAAATGAATTAAAAAAAAAAAAAAGATAAAGACGCTTGTTCATGTACTTTTTAATTAAATAATTGTGAGTATCAAATCACTATGGTATTTAGATTCTATTGGATTATGTTTTGAAGAGTGATGTTATAATTTTATTTTTAAATATTTATATTTAAAATATCCTACAAGTTACATCCTTAGCAACTACTTACACTCAGAATTTTAAAATTTAGATGTCCACTTAAAAATATATAGAGGAGTCAATCATTCTTCAGATTCTTTTAGGGGTACATGAAAAGAAATGCTTAAAGGCTACTAGTCTATACTTATGGCCTCATTTGTTCTCATTTTTTCTTGAGTAGATTTCTTATCTTTTTATCTAGATTGTAAGTTCTCTTTGTATAGAATTATGGCCTATTTTTTGTGCTTTTCCCAGAGACTCGGGGAGAGGAGCATGTAAGCAAAGTAAGCAGCTGTAGAACTGAGTGGGACAGCGTTGACTTAAGCACACTTTTCACCCTGCCAGTATTGTAACCCATGCTCATTAATTTTATGTGCATTTTGCAAATATTACTCAGTTTTGCTCTTTCATCAAGAAGATTTCCTTATCCCAGAATATAATTCCTTCCCACCCCATCCTCACTTACGTTGATGCTCAGAATTTTTTCAAATAGGGTCATAAATTTTCATTCTGCATTTATTCAAAATGCATGTGTGCTTAAGAGATGTAACACTGATGTAGAATCAGATTATATTGGATTACTTCCTGATAGTAAGTTTTTGCAAAGGAGTAAAGAAAACCAGGAAGTTTACTTGTTGGCTTCTTGAGCTGACTGCAGATTAAACCAAGCATCTCTTACAGAAGTGATCCTGAGGAGCAGATTAGGTAGGACCTTATCAGTTCTGAAATGATCAACCACAGAAAATCCTCATTTCTGGGAAAACACCACTCTTAAATAAAGAAGTTAGAGTGCCCAGATTACTGAGAAATGAAGATATGTTTAAACATGACCCTGCTAGTCCTCCAGTTTGTAGGCTATCCCAAAGTAAAACTAAGCAGTCACAACTGGACCTTCATTTGGGTGAATGAATGAATTAAAACACTTCCTTTCCAATTTCTGGTAACTCCACATAATTGAAGCCCTTTAGCTACAAAGTTTCTTTCGTCTGGTGTAGGGAAGACGAGTGCAGTGCCTAGAACATAGTAGGCATTTAGCTAATGTTGGCCAAATAAACAGACTTTAAGGGAGAAAAGGGACTCCTAAGGAGTAAATGATAATGAAGTTAGATTGCTAATTAATTGAAAACCTGGATCACTAAAGATTTTTATCTTTGATTCATTTTTTTTCTGCAGCAAGTAAAAGGGAACTTTGCTAAGCTACAGGCCTGCATCTCAGAGCTCCGTATGTTACAGAGAGAAGGTTGTTACAGACCACAAAGCACCTCTCTGCCACTGGCAGTACAAGATGGGCTCCAGCAGTTCAAACAGTACAGTAGACATGTGACCACAGCCACAGCTCTGAGCTATACTTTCCTGGAGGTAAGAAGTCTAAGCACCTGCCCTTTCAGCCATTTAGATACTTCATTATTTATCATCCTCATATTGTTCTCTGTTTCATACACATTGAATGTAAATTTCAAGACTAGAGTTTCAGTTCCCTGCAGGCAGGAACCATGTTCCCTTTTTACCATAACCTGTGCAATTCTTAGTACACAGCTAGGCATAGAGAAGAGTACTAATAATGTGGACTAAAATGAAATATAAGGGAAAACTGAAATCAAAATAAAATCTGAACATGCCATCTGCCTTTGGATATTTGGAACTTGTAAAGCAATCATTAAACTGCCAACATTGGTGTCTATAGTTACATTTTCTGGGTAGTATTAAGAATTTACAATTGTTTTTAATCAAATCTTGGCATCCAATTGAGTAAATTTCCTTGGTATTAGCAAATGTACAAGTATTAAAATTTCTAAACTTCTGGTGCCAAAGTGAGACAGTCTTAAAAATATAGTAAGTCATGACTGCATACTCCATTGAGTATGTGAGTGTGAATTAAAACACTTTCAGTCTCTGGTAACCTCAGACATCAAACAGCTTTTAAAAAACAATTTAAAAAATAATTGTGCTTTCATCTCCATCCCTCTTCATCAATCAAAAATGTCTAAGTACAAAGAAGACTTGTCTCCCAGAATTTCAAATTCAAGACAAAACTGCTAATAAAAACATAGAATGTGTTCATTCAAGTGGAATGAAATGTTCAAATTAGACACAAACACCTCAGCATTTTTTCAGGTCAGATGTACTGATCAAGGACAAGTATATTCTAGAGTTAAGAGAGCAAAAGAAACAGCTCAACTGAATCCAGGTTGAATAAGGAGAGAAATCTATATGGAAGCACCACCATAAGAAAGGAGAATACAGGCTCTCTGATTTCAGTACTCATTTAGTAAATAGAATTTAAGGATCTGACTTCCTTTATTTCCTCATAAAATCAAAGCATTTTAAGACAGATACTACCAATACTTCAAGCAATCGTTAAAAATTAACAAATAGGGATGGCTTCTTACAGTTACTTTCTGGAATAGGCTCAGCCTGTTTGGAAGGGTCCTATGATGATCACTCCCACCAGACCTCTCTCAAAACTATCTGTCAAATGAAACTTGATTTGTAAGTTACAGTTAAATCCTCTTCTTTGCCCTAAAAACAGTAGCCACTACCATAGACTTCTCTTTGTTCATCCTCTAGTTCTAACCTGTTATGTTCCTCACTGTGTATACCAGGGAAGGTAGACAAATTGATTCTTGGATTTATTTCCAGATTACGGTTCTGACTTCCCAGCCCGGAAAAGAGGTGGTCAAACAACTGGAGGAAGGATTGAAAGACACAGACCTAATGAGGGTCAGGAGGCTTCAGGTAGTTGAGATCACAAAGGGAGCCCTACAGTGTTTGGACTCAGCATCCCCTGTGGAAGAGCCCAGCAGTGACGGTAAGAATTAAATTAAAAGGTTAAAAGAATGATAAGAATTTTAATGAGTAGTGTTTTACAAGTCAGGAAGATTATTGTCCATCATCTTTTTATGTTCTTAAACGAAATGAAGGCAACAGATTTCATGTGGTTCAGACAGGTGTTTCTACGTATTAGTTGAATTTTTAATTATATTTTTAATTTTAGAAACAACTCATGTATTTACATAAAACCTGAAATATTATAGTTATAAAAAGTAAAAACTTCTTCCTCCTCTAACCATTTTTAAGAAATTCAAGGATCCCTCCCAACATTCCTCTATATAGACACTCGTGTGTGTGTGTGTGTATGTGTGTGTGTGTACTCATTTGTTCCTTGGCACCTGCAAGAAATTGGTTCCAGGACCCCTGCGATACCAAAATCTGAGAATACTCAAGTCCCTTATATAAAATAGCATAGTATTTGTATATAACTTGTGAACATCCTCCAGTATAATTTACAAATCTCTAGATTACTTATAATGCTTAATATAATGTATACGCTCTGTAAATAGTTGTTATACTCTATTGTTTAGGGAATAATGACCAAAAACAAAAGTTTGTACATGTTTAATACAGATGCAGTGAGGGTAGGTATAACTTCATAGTACATGTCAACAACAGTTAATTTTTTTTTCAAATATTTTCAAATTCAAGTTTGATTGAATCCACAGCTGTGGAACCCATGGATGTGGAAGTCCCACTATATTTACTTTTTTAATGGGATCATGATATACATATATTCTATAACCATCTTAGTATATTAGTCAACTATGTTATTCTCTATAAATCTGTCTCATTTTTTTCCTGGCTACATGATTTTTTCACTGTGTGGTTGGACCATAATTTATTTGTTTAATTATTTCTTAAAGAACAATTTGGTTTATTACATTTTGCTGTTATAACCAGGGCTGTTGCAGGGCTGGTTTCATGGGCTTATGACCAGTGCAGTCACACAGGGTCAGGCACTCATAAAAGCTCTATGCTTGGGACTTCATGCTCTTAGGTTGCTGTCCTGAAATTCTTAATAATTTTTATCTTGGAATTCGTGTTTTCTAAGTGAAGTTTGATGGAACAATGGAGCATGTGCCAGGGTATTAGAGTCTTGACTCACATGCACCCTGGCTCCTGCCTCCTTCCCACCTTCCCAAAATGGGTTCTCAGTCACCAGCTTCCCAGCCCTTGTGTCCCCAACCCATCCACCCCCACCCAGCAATCACTGGTGTCCAGGTTCCTGCCAATAAATCCTACATAAATTACCTACAATCACCCATAATCCTATAATTTCTAGAAGAAAAGAATCTTAAACTGTGTCTTGAATAACAAGTAGAAATGAGCCAACCAGAGGAAAAGGATAAGGGCACTCAGACCCGGGGTCATGAGAAAGCAAGATGAATCAACTTTCAGAGAAGTGCTCATGGTTCTCTCTGACTGGTGCCTTATCAAGCAGATAGGAGTGAGGCTAGAAAGGTAGGCAGGTGTTAGCTCAAGAAGGGCCACATATGCCCAATACTCATTCTGTCGCATTCCATTCTAAGAAATTGGAAATTTACAAAAGAAGAGATTTTAGTTCAGAAATCAGATAGAAATTCCCAAATTATGGAGTTTAAGAGATTTTTAATTGATTTTAATTTATTCAATACTCAAGGTAGAGTTCGCCCTCCAGCAATCCTTTCTCCAGGTTATTATGCACATGGTGAGGTGCCCCCTGTCCTAATGCCATTGATCTCTTCCTGCTCCCATGTGGATAACCTCACTCTGCCCTTCACCTGCTGAGGTCAGGGGGTTGGTAACTAAGGGTGTGTTTCCCATCACATTCTGACACACGTAGATTCTTCCAGGGTCATGAGGCCACCGGTATTATTCTGGTCAGGGAGAGAGGGTAACCAGCCTTAGCTGTGTGGTTTATGAGCTCTCACTGCCTGCACACACTCTACCTTTCTGGAGTCAGTCTCCTCACTGACTGTCCTTCTTTCTCTCTTCATCCCTCCACTCATAATAGCTTTTTCTTCTGAATTCACTCCTCATTCCTCTGAATTCCTTCCCCTATCTTTTTCCAGCCAGCTTTTCCCTATCTTTTAAAACCTAATTCATTTTTGTGACTACTATATTGATTTTCCTTTCCTTAGAACAACCACATCACTTGTGGCCTGCATCACATAATTTAGCACTTATTTATATACCATGTAGAATTGTTCACCATTGTTTTATTGTATGATAATTTTGTCTTCTTACCTATATTGTAAACTACTTCATATCTTTTCTCTTTACATTAAACTGTAAGTACCTTAGGATTGGAAATTTGTCTTACTTCTGTGCCCTACTGTGTAGTGTATCTGAGGTTATCAGTAGGTATCTTTTGAATGAATTGATGACAATGATACCTGTCATTGAGGTTGTTTTTAGTCTGCCTAGTATCCCCTGCATCCCCTATCTCTAGTAACACCTCCACCTTCCTGGTCACAAAGTAGACCATGACCCAGGGTGAGGCAATTACAGTTCCCCAGGCCACCAGGCCAAGGGCAGATCAAGCATGAACTATATGACCTTTCTCCCTTCAGTGACTGTAAGAAATTACTGTACCTCTAATGGCACAGAGTTCAGAGTACTCTGAGGCTGCCTGATGCCTTTATTTAGAATTGTTAGTGGCTAGAACTATATAGAAGAGCTTTTAAATGCAGGAAGACAACATTTTACCTTGTGTCACTGCTAATGATTCTTTCGGTAACTTCCTATTTGCTTGTAAATTATACATCATCCCATAAATTGCTTGTAATTCCTCTTTGTGGGTTAAGTATATGTATGATTCATGGCTTGAAATCTTCCCACTTTGCTTATACTTTCCTCATAATTAATTCTCGTTTTCTGTTAATGTTTTGCTTCATCTTGATATCCTTATCAAGAAACTAGCAACATTAGCTTCTCTCATTCTCAAAGATACATGCTCTGGAATTAGACTGCCTGAGTCTAAATCCCAGTCCTGTCACTTAACTAGCTATATGAGTTTGGGCAAGATACTTATCCTGCCTAAGCCTTACTTAGTAATTCCTACCTCATGCTTAATATTTCTGAGATTTGTTTTTAATGGCTAGGTCCCAACTGGACTGTGAGTTACCAAAGGATATGACTATGTCTTATATATCTTTGTATCATCAGCATACATTGTTCTGCCTGGCACATAGTGGATTACCAATAAATGTTTGTTAAATAAATAAATGAATGACTGGAAAAACATCCAATGATTTGAGAAAGGTCATGGTCACCCTCTCTTATACCCACTCAAATAGTTAGGAACATATCCCAAACACCCATAGCCTCCCTTGAGAGCCTATGAATACTGTGATTGATTCAAACACTTCTGAATCTATTTACATATAATTTTTAAACTCTGCTATCCAAGATCATCAGTGAAATAAAAACTGTCTATACTCCACTTTTTGAAGAAAGAAACATGTTACAAGGATACATTGATATTCCAGATAAGTTTAAAAAGTAACTACAATCCAGTCAAGATGGCAGAGTAGGAAACAGTGTGCTTACCTCCTCCCAGACCTCTTCAAAATTACAAGTAAACTACAGAGTAACCATCATTTAGAACCACCTGAAGTCAAACTGAACAAAAGTCGTATAACTTTTGGATATATGAAGAAGGATATACAGAAGAATATACATTGGTGATATACAGTGATCTGTAGGTGGTTGCCACTTGTGCTGTGCTGGAGGTACCTAGGAGAGGCTAAGCTGAGAACTGAGGCTGGCTGCAGCTAGCGATGGGCTTGGGGATGGTTACCAAGAGGTATGGGTCCTGCTGAGGCTAGATGCTATTTATTTGGGGTTTGTGAACCTTTGGATATACAGAAGAAGCCACATTGAGACTGGTAGGAGGAGCAGAGACACAAAATGGGCTGGTCCCACACCCACGTCTGACAATTAAAAATTGGGAAGGTTATATCAACTGCAGAGGTCCTCCAGGAGGAGCAAGGGAGTGCCAGCCCCACACAGAGTTTTCCAGTCTGTAGCACCAGTGCCGGGAAGAGAAGTCCCCATAACTTCTGGCTGATAACCAGTGGAGATTGTGGCTGACTGAGATGGAGGACTGCTGGTCCATCATATTCCTCTTAAAGGACTCATGCAGGGACTTACTCACTGGACTTACTCACTTTAAGCTCCAGCATTGAGGTAGCGGCCCAAAAGATGCCAGGGACATACAGGGAGGAACTGAATTGTCTGGCTGCAGGGCAAGGACTGAAGGGGCAGCATTCTCTCAGACAGAAGTGTTGGCAGAAGCCATTGTTCCTTTGTTAGCCCTCCACATTCACCTAGCCTACATTCACTGGTGGGCATCACATCTGAGTTTCCATCACCTTGGCTAATACTATTCACCCTGTCCTGGTGATTCCCTAAAACCTGCCCCACCCAACTTGCAGGCCCACCCCAAACCACTTTCAGTGGCTTTTTTGTACAAATAGCATGTCTTGGCTCATGCTATGGACTTTCCTAAGATCTCCCAAAGGTTCACAAACCCCAAATAAATAGCATCTAGCCTCAGCAGGACCCATACCTCTTGGTAACCATCCCCAAGCCCATCGCTAGCTGCAGCCAGCCTCAGTTCTCAGCTTAGCCTCTCCTAGGCACCTCCAGCACAGCACAAGTGGCAACCACCTACAGATCACTTTGTAGCTCATATGTAGTGTCCCCATGCAGGGCACAGGCAACAGCTGCACTTGGCCTGCACTAATTCCCTCCCAACAGGCCCCAGGATCAACATACCTGATGACCAGCTCCAGACTTTACCAGAACACCACCCAACCACCTCCACAAACAACACATCCAAAGGGCAGACTTAGCAAGCACTAGTGCCCTGCCAAAGGAAATCCTGCTTCATAGGGTCAACCCCTGCACAACAAATCCTCCACTATAGGAGTTCCCCGGTGGTGCAGTGGCTAGGGCTTCCATGCTGTCGGCTCTGCGGCCTGGGTTCGTTTCCCAGTCAGGGAGCTACCCACATAAAAAAAAAAAAAAAGAAAAAAGAAAAGAAAAGAAAAGAATTAAAAAAAAAAAAAATCCTCCACTATAGTCATGGCCAGTCCTCACAACCAATCAGCCTGAAGTTCAATCCCATTGATATAAAAACAAACCAAGGCTCAACTGCAATAGGAGGGCACATACAACTCACACAAGGGACACACCTGCAGCACCCAGCTCAGGTGACCAGGGAAACTGCACCACTGGGTCCCACAAAACACCTACTACATAGACTGGAAGACATAGCAACTCTACTTAATAGAAAAAAACATAGGGAGGTAGCCAAAATGGGGAGACAAAGAAACATTTCCCAAATAAAAGAATAGAATAAAGCTCCAGAAAAAGAACTAAACAAAATGGAGATAAGCAATCTACCAGATGCAGAGTTCAAAACACTGGTGATGAGGATGCTCAGTTATCTAAGTGAGAATTTCAACAAAGAGATAGGAAACATAAAAATGGAGATAGAAAACATAAAAAACAAACCAGTCAGAAATGAATAATAAAATAATAGAAGTGAAGAATACATTAGAGGGAATCAGCAGTAGATTAGATGAAGCAGAGGATTGAGTCAGTGATTTGAAACATAAGGTAGCAGAAAATACCAATCACAACAGCAAAAAGAAAAAAGAATCCAGTTTAGGGGCCTCTGGGACAACATCAACAGTACCAACATTCACATCATAAGGGTACCAGAAGGAGAAGAGAAAGCAATTGAAAGGAATTGAAAACCTATTTGACAAAGGAATGATGGAAAATTTTCCTGACCTGGCAAAGGAAATAAACATATAAGCCCAGGAAGCACAGAGTCCCAAACATGATGGACCCAAAGAGGTCCAAAGGTTAAAAACAAAAAGGGAATTTTAGAAGCAGCAAAAGAAAAGCAGTTAGTTACCTGCAAGGTAGCTCTCATAAAACTGTCAGCTGATTTCTCAACAGAAACTTTGCAGGCCAGAAGGAATTGGTAAGAAATATTCAAAATGATGAAAAACAAGGACCTGCAACCAAGATTACCCAGAAAAGCTATCATTTAGAATTGAAAGAGAGATAAAGAGCTTCCCAGGCAAGAAAAAGCTAAAGGAGTTCATCACCACCAAACCAGATTTACAAGAAATGTTAAAGGGACTTGTATAAGAAGAAAAGTGAAAAAGATAAAAAAATATGAGTAATAAAAAAGCAGTAACTACATATCTGTCAACAATTACTTTCAATGTAAATGTATTAAATGATACAATCAAAACACTATGATGACTGAATGAATAAAACAAGACCCTTACATATGTGCTGCCTGCAAGAGATTTTTCAGATCAAAATATACACACAGACTGAAAGCAAAGGGATGAGAAAGATAATTAATGAAAATGAAAACAAACAAACAAAAAAAGCTGAGGTAACAATATTTATACCAGACAAAATAAACTTTAAAACAAAGGCCATAACAAGAGACAAAGGAACACCCAGAAATCCGCTTCTGAAGAAAATCAAAACACTAACTCAAAAAGGGATATGCATCCATATGTTCATTGCAGCATTATTTACAATAGTTAAGATATGGAGGCAGCCTAGGTGTCCATCAACAGATGAATGGATAAAGAAGTGGTACATATATACAATGGAATATTACTAGGCCATAAAAAATAAAATCTGGCCATATGCAACAACATGGATAGACAGACCTAGAGGGTATTATGCTAAGTGAAATGAAAAAGACAGGTACCATATGATTTCACTTATATGTGGAATCTAAAAAAACAAATGAACAAACAAAACAAATAACTTCACAGATACCAAAAACATTTTGATTGTTGCCAGATTGGAGGGGGTTTGGGGCATCAGTGGGAAAGGGGAAGGGATTAAGAAGTACAAGTTGGTAGTTACAAAATAGTCATGGGGTTGTGAAGTATAGCATAGGAAATATAGTCAATAATATTGTTAATACCTTTATACATATGATGTCAGATGGGTATTAGGTTTACTGGGATGATCACCTTGTAAGTTATTCAAATGTCTAATCACTATGTTGTACACCTGAAATTAATATAATATTGTGTGTCAACTGTAATTGAAATTTTTAGAATTATTTTTTAGAAAGTAACTATGATACTGTGTCCTTTATTGGTCTACTTTCTGCCTTCTCTAGTGCAACCCTGCACAGTCAGAAATAATCATTACAAAGATGACTAGAGACTCTAAAAGATCCAGAACATAGAAGAAAAAATGAACTTAGAAATTAAGAAAGTAAACTCACATTTTAGAAAGTTCTTTAATAAAATCTAAAATGAAATGGTTAACTTTAAAGAACTTCCATATTATTTAGGGTTTTCTATAAATTTGCAGCCTGGATGGCCTATTATATGTCTTCTTCCAACTGTATGTTAAATGGCACTTTCTTTCATACATTTCTTCTTTGTCTACCTTGTTCATTTTTTCTTTACTTTAAAATTTAGCAGAAAAATCCTGCCTAGCACTCTTTGTAGTAACTTTTGTCTGGTTAGTTTAATTTTTTATTACAAGTTATACATATTTAAACATTACAGAAGTATAATATAGACAGTTCAAAATGACCCCGAAGTTTACCCTTTAGAGATAACTACCATCAGTATAGGACACATTATACTGAATTGCTTTCCCTGCACATAGATGGATATGGACGTGGAGACATGTAACATTACTATTGTTATTGATATGGTCTACTGTTACAAGAATGGGACTATGCAGTACCCACTCCTCTGCATTTTTATGTTTTTCATTTAACTATTTAACCAATATTTTTCCATATTGGCACATAGAGATCTAACCTATTCTTTTTAATAGCTATGAGGTATTTCAATGTGTAAATTTATCACCATTTATTTAACCATCCAGTTAGATATTTTTACATTTTACTGAAGAACTGTGTGACCTTGATAAGGTATTTAAACTCTTTATTCCACAATATTCTTATTTATAAAATAGGGCTAATAATAGTAGCTACCTCATAGGGTTTTTATGAGGATTAAATCCAACCTGCATATAAAGCACCTAGAATGGTGCCTGGCACATGTGAGCAGTAAATAAATGTTATTTGTTGATAGTAGTAGTAGTAGTAGCAGCAGTAGTACCTTTTTATACATGTCTTTTTACTGAGAAAATCTCAAGCTCCTATAATTTTTTTATTGAAAAGAAGACATGACCATAAAATAACCTTTTAATTTAAAATCATTTGTAATCCCACTACCCCATTACACTGATTTTATTTTTGCACATTGTCTCTCAGTTGTCCACGTCATGTTTAAGTTACATAATTATATTTCATGTATGAAATTTTTGTTTTCATGTAACATAATATTAAATAGTTTTCCATAATTTTATAGCCTTTTCTATTTATCTATTTTGTTCCTTTTTTGCTCTTAAAAGAGGAGTAGCAAGTGTTGGTCTAAGAAATAAAAATATAAAGTACACCTCTCACAAAGGAAGCTGGATGACTTCTTTTTCTATGCTCTCTTCACATATAAACCAACCCTACATCTTAAGAGTAAATCTCTTAGTACCGTATCATGGTCATAAATTTAGGATCTTGAAGAGCCTGCCAATTCCAGCAGCCAAAGTTAACCCCATAGAAGAGTCATCAATCAAGGGAATAATGCTTCTAGCTTGTTTCATTTTTAAATAAGTTCTGAGCCACAGAAAAAGATATGTGAGCTAAAAGCCACAATCTCTTAACATACTCTTACATCTCTTTATAGAGCACAATAACAGCAACACTTTACTGAACACTTAACTATTCGAATACTTTCTGATCTAGTTTCCACATATTTCCTTATTTAACTCTCATGTATCTAGATGAATAAACTAATGTATAGTGTCTTGTCCAAATTGAATTTCCCAAGATTTCTTAATTAAGAGATAGAACAGGGATTCAAATTCAAGCACTTTGGCTCCAAAACGCACATGCTTAACCATCCTCTACACTGCCTCAGTTGAAAAGAGCCATAGAGATAGATAATCAACAGTTCAAAAGATGGTACTTTGAAAAAACATAGAGAATCCTGTGGTGAAAACCAATGAAGGAAAAACAAGAAAGAAGGTACAAGAACCAATGTTAGGGTTGGGAAAAGGGAACATAACTGCAGATAGAACTATGAATTCACATATTTAAATAAAAATGAACACATTCCTAAAAAGATACCAAATTTGACTCACAAATAAAAAAGCTGATTTCTTCACATAATGTACCAATCATAGGTGGTTTTACAGTTAATTTCTATCAAACTTTGAAGGACTACATCACTCCAATCTTACACAAACTCTTTTGGAAGTTAAAAAAGAAGAAGAAGAAAGAAAAAAGAAAAGAAAACACTTCCCAAGTAGAAAACAAGACAAGGACAATGTAAGAAAAGAAAATTTCAGGCCAACCCATTGTGAAAATAGATAAAACAATCTTAAATAATCCAGTCATGTAAAAAAAGGATACAGTACTAAGTTGAATTTATCCCAGGAATGCAAAGTGATTTAGCAATAGAAATGTGTAAAATTAATTTATCACATCAACACATTAAAAGGTAAAATAACATGTCTTAGTAGATAAGAAAAACATGATAAAATCAGCATCCATTCCTTAAGAGAAAAATCTTAGTAAAGTAGGATTGAAAAATAACTTTTTTAACATGGCAACATGCTTCTACCAAAAATCTACAATAAATATAATGCAGTTCTTACTGGTGAAATGTTTAAAATATTGCCTTCAAAAATCAGGGATAAGATATGAATGGCCCAATGGCCCCTTACCACTTTGATTCAACATGGTTGTCCTAGTCTAGTCAGATGTGAAAAGTAGTAAACGGTATGAAAATTGGAAAGGAAGGAACAAAACTAGCATTACTTGAAACTTATTTTGTTGGCTACATTAGTAACCAAAAGATTCTATGGAAAAATTACTACAATTAATAAGAGTTTAACAAAGTGGCTGGATATAAGATCAATATACAAAAATCAATAGCATTTCTATAATTAGAAACAAACTCTTAGAAAATTTAATTTTTAAAGAAATACCTTTTACAATAATAAAAAGTAAAGCATTAGAAATAAATCTTAACAAAAGATGCATAAAATATTTATTGGGAAATATTTAAAACTTTACTGATGCACCTTAAAGAAGGTATAAGTGGAGCATATTAATGGATACCAACATTCAATATCATAAGAATTCAGTTCTCCTCAAATTGATATATCAATTCCAATCAAAATCCTATTAGGATATATATTAAGGCTGAAAGTGTGCCTTACCAGATACTAAGATGATTATAAAGCTATTGTAATTAAGATAGTGTCATATTGAAACAGGAATAGGCATACTGTTCAGTCTCAAACAGATTAGAGAGCCCAGAAACAGACAGCCACATTATATGAAAACTTGGTATATGGCTAAGCTGACATGGTAGAGCAATTGAAAAAGGGTGGATCTAGTCATTAAATCATACTAATATTACCAGTATCACATATGGGAAACGTGAAATTTTATCCTTACCACACACCATTTATAATAATATATTTTAGGTGGATTAAAGACTTAAATATGAAAGATAAACCTTTAGAACTTTCACAAGAAAATATCGAAGAAAAGATTTATGACTGGAGTAGGGAGGTGGGGGAAGAATTTTCTAAATGAGACACAAAGTTTGCTAACCAAAAAATAAAAGATTGATAAGTATGACTACTTTAAAGTTAAGAATTCCTGTTCATCAAAAGATACCATGAAGAAAGTAATAAGAGAAATCATAACTATATTTCCAACTCATGTGATCAATAAAGAATTAGTATCCAGAATAAATAATGCATGAAACTCAATTTTTTAATAAAGACAATCTCATTCTGAAATGAGCAAAAGATCTAAACAGGTATTTCATAGAAGAAATCTAAGTGGTAAATATAAGAAAAATTCTTACTCTCATTAGAAACAGGGAAATATAAATTAAAACAATGATATACAATTTTATGCCCACTAGGTTACAAAATATTAATGTTTCACAATAGTATTGACAACAGCAGAGCAATGGAAATTCTTATACACTGATAGAAAGAATGTAAATTGGTACATGATTTGTCATTTTGTTGTAAAGTAACATTCACAATATCCTATTCCTAGCAATTGCATTCTTAGGAGAATGTCTCCAGAAAAACTTCTACAATATGCACCTGGAGACATGTACAAGAATGTGAATATTGACATTATTCAAAAGCCAAAACTTAGAGACCCTCAAATGTTCATTAAATGAAGCATGAATAAATATTACAAGGTATAGTCATCCACAAAGTGGAATATCATACGCTTATGAAAGTGAATGAACCACCACTACATGCAATGAATGAATCTGCTTAATATTGAGAAAAAAAGCAGATAACCAAAATATGAGTATTTACAATACAATACCTCTTTATAAAGCTCAAGCAAAATTAAAATAATGAAGTATTTGTTTAAAATAGTAAAACTACTTTTAAAAGAAAAGGAATGATTTTAAAAAAATTCTGTGTGACAAGGTTTCCCTTGAAGAAAATCATGAAAAAGCGTAGAGATTATCTCAGTAGCACTGATGATGTTCTGCATCTTTAATTGAATAAAGGATTCATGCTGTTATGCTTCATAGCTTACAATATACATTGCATGTACGCATTTGCATGTAATAAAAATTTTATAATAGCTTTCTAAAGACTGGCTAAGTAATAAATATGCCAAAACTAAAATGGTCACTGTGATCAATGCACTTTGGTGTCCAGAGGACATCTGTACAGGTTAACAGCAGTTTGCACTCACTGGGTATATAAGTCTTTCAACCAGTTACAAATCAACCTAATGATACTATCAACCAACCTACATCTCTCACCCTTGTACACAAGAATATCAGGTTCTCTTTCTAAGTGCTCACAAACCATCTGTTTAGTATTTCCTCCCAGACTTTGCCAGGCAGGGATCAATGTCAAGTTCTTTTGGAAAGGTATTTTATCCATACACACATGTGTTCTCAGGAAACACCAAATGTTAACAACCCAAACAAGATAAAGATTCATTGCTTCCTAAAGGATTCCTTGGGAG
Source organism: Lyroderma lyra (assembly GCA_004026885.1). Lineage (NCBI taxonomy): Eukaryota > Metazoa > Chordata > Mammalia > Chiroptera > Megadermatidae > Lyroderma > Lyroderma lyra. Next base: position 108,859 of record PVJL010004691.1, on the reverse strand, counting down.
GGAGGGGGAAATCTTCTTCTATGCTTCAGGTTTCAGTGCAATTGTCAGATTCCACATACTGATTTTTTTTCAGTATCTTAGGAGATAGACCAGAAAATACAGTTGTTCCTTGAGTTTATCTTTGATAACTGCATTGAAGTTATTTCCCTGTGGCATTAAAACTAAATTACAACCATTGTTGTATTTATTACCTAAAGATTTTTAAAACAGACATTTGTTTATTTCACTAACAGAAGCCATGGTCTCAGAAAAATGGCAAATCTTCCCTTTTTAAAAATTAAAGCATTATTTTAGAGTTCAACGAAAAATATAAAGTTATTTGAAAATTGGGATTTTAAAAGTTTTTCCTTGCCAACTTTATTGAAAAATAATTTACATAGTGTATAATTTTGCATCCATTTAAGTGTACAATTCAATATAATTTGCATCCATTCAAAGTGTACAACTCAGTGAGTTTTGACAGTTGAATATGTCCACAAATCATCACCACAATCAAGATACAGAACATTTTCATCATCCTCAATAGATTCTTTCTGGTCTTTACACTCCATCCTTCCCTCAGTCTCTTGCATATACCACTTACCTGCTTTTTGTAGATTAGTTTATATTGTCTGTAAACTGAATCATATAGTATACCCTTCTTTTGTGTCTGACTTTTTCCATTCAGTATTTAAGATTCATCCATGTTGTTTATATCAGTAGTTTCTTTTTATTGTTGGGTCATGTTATAGTCTATTATATGAATATGTCACATTTTGTTAACCATTCACCTGTTAATGGACATTTTACTTGTTTTTGTCCGGTTTTGGCTGTTGCAACTAAAGTGCTACAAATATTCATACACAAAACTTGTATGGGCATATGTTTTTATTTCTTTTGGGTCTTGTATTTCTGGTTCATCTTTTCCCATCCCTTTATTTTCAACCCATTTGTGTCTTTATACTTAAAATTTATCTCTCATGGACAGCATGTAATTGAGTCCATTTTTTATCCATTCTGCTAATCTCTGCCTTTTATTTGGAATGGATAGCCTATTCACATTTACCAAGTAATGATGGTTGAATTTAGGTCTACCATTTTACTTTTTGTTTGTCCTCTGGTTTTTGTTCATCTTTTCCCTGCTTCTATGTTTTCTTTCATATTATGAAATATTTTTAGAATTCTGTTTTAATTTGTCATTTAGCTATATTTCCTTGCATTATTTTTTAGTGACTTCTCTAGGGATTATGTTATATATTCTTAACCTTTTGCAGTCTACTTGAAGTTAATATATCACCACTTCACATAAAATGTTGAACCTTGGGATTATAATACTTAACATAAATAGGTATTTAAAAATATTTTAAACATTTATAAAGCCTACTTAGAATTAATATAATACCATTTCATGTAACATATAGAAACATTGCAACTTATCCCCTATACACACTGACTTTTTTTATAATTGTCTTGTGTATTACATCAAGGTTGGCTGGTTAATTGGTTGGGTTCAGACTTTTTTCCTTCTCTTCATATTAGATAATCTCTATTGCTCTATCTTTAAATTCACCCATCTCTCATCTCCATTCTACTATAAGCTAATGCAGTGAATTTCATTTGTTCAGGTATTATATTTTTCAGTTCTAACATTGCCATTTGATTATTTTATATATTTTTCTATTTCTCTGTGGATGTTTTTTATCTTTTCATTCATTATGAACATATTTTCCATTCCTCATTGAGCTTAATTATAATTATGTTGCTTTAAAATCCTCATCTGATAAATCTAACATAGTTGTCATCTTGGGGTTTGCATCTATTAATTGTATTTTCCTTTGAGAGAGGAACACATTTTCTGACTCCTTTTATGCCAAAAACATTTTGTGAGTGTTATGTTCACACATAACGTTAGAGACTCTGGACTCTTATTATGTTACTCTGAGAAATGTTTGTTTTGACAGTTAATTTTGTTAGATGCAAACTGAACCTGTCATGGACTGCAGTGGGCCCCTCACCCAAATCAAAGTTCTGTTCTTTAAGCTTAAACTATGAGCTGATTTCAGTTTGTCCCACCCAGGATCACCTGAATTTAAACACGTAATTTAGGGTTCTCTGGACCTGGATGTCTCCTTTCTTAGATTTCTTCCTCACTCTCTGGAGGCTGTAATTGCCCCAGGTTCCTTCCCTTGGGATGCCAGTGAAAGACACTGAGGCCTTTCTATTGAAGTTGTAGCTGTCCCACACTTCTGTAACCGAGGCCACCCTTAGGGCAAAGGTGCAAAAATGGGCACACATTCCTTACTAGTCACCCACTCCCAGTTTCAACACCTCTCCAAAATCTACCTTTGTTCAGTCTCCAGAGCCCTCACATAGTTGGGGCTTTTTAAATATTATCCATAGTTTACAGCTGTTATTCACAAGAAGATCAATTTATTAGGTACTGCAACCTAACCAGACTGGAAGGCCTTTATTCAGTGTTGATTAGTTTGGTTCTTTCTCTTTACTTTCTCTTCTGTTTTCTATTCAGGCCAACAAGCTCAAGTTCTCAATCATTTCTCTCTGTCTTTAGGAGATTTTATCTTAAAAGAAGTTCTTCTGATTAAATCCCAACTCTTCTCTTATGGAATAGGATCCCAGGAAGATGGTCACCAGTTGGTCAGTGCTACACTCACTTCTCAACAGAGTCCACACCATGACCACCACTATCCCTGCTACCTGCTTTCAAAGGGCCTCTCCTTTTTCCCAGGGTCCAAGAATTACCTCCACAAATGAGGCAAATGAAGGGAAGCTGGACTGCCCCCAACGTTATGAGCTATTGGAGGTGATCTTCATGCCATTGTTGATTTAAAGACAGTGGTTGAATGATTCTGCCTAGTTGTTCCTGCACAAACTTTGCTAAGATTCCTTAATCTCATTTGTTAATATCCTGTAGCTACTCCTATATTCAGAAAGTAGACAGCACTGATTGGAAACTGACCCGGGGAAGCTCAGATACCATGATTTTATACTTTCTGCAGTGGTTCTTGGCCTTTTCGGGCATCACAGAGCTCTTTGGGGAACCTGATAAAAGCTAAGGACCTATCCCCTTCCTCTACCTCATGTAAATATGAGGGCTGTCCGGAAAGTGTCCAGCCATTGAATATGGAAAATAGAGGGATTTATGGCTGGATTTTTCCAGACACCCCTTGTATATCTATACACATACAGACAAAATTTTATACAATTCGGAGTTCTCTGGTGGTGTAGTGGCTTAAGGCTCTGGTGCTATCAGCGCTGCGGCCTGGGTTCAATTCCCATCCAGAGAGCTACCCACATAAAAAAAAAAAAAAGGCAAAAAAAAATTTTATACAACTTCAGAAGGTTCCAAGAACCACTGAAGCCCATCCATCATACTCAAGAACAGGCTCTATGAGGCTCATTTGGAAAGAAGCAGGTCTGGCCTATAGGTCAGGGCCTTTGTGGGACTGGGGAGGACGTGCAGCCTTGGTCAGGAGTACCCTTTTCCTGGACCTCTACTTTAGACATTCTGTATCAAGAGAGAAATACAGCCATTACATATGTGTGTGTGTGCGTGTGTATGTGCGTGTGTGCGTGTGTGTGTGCGTGTGTGTGTGTGTGTGAAGTGTTAAATTCTCCCATTTTAAACACATTTTCATTTTGCCACCCTGTTTTTAGATTGACTTCTGAGAAAGACTGCTTATATTACCTTATTTTCCATGATTAGGCTTTCTTAGTTTTTCTCATTATTGTGATCCTTCCAGAAAAGCTTGAAAAGAGCTCAGTGAAGGATGTCACTGTTTTTGGCCACATGGGGGCAGGGTAAGTCTAAAAACAATGTGAGTGCCGGCTGCCGTGTAGACCACAGCGAACCTGGCCTTCCTCACTTGTCTTAACCACTCAGTCAGAGCTGCTCCCTCACTCCCGTCACCTTTTCATTTCATGCCTTCAGGGGGATCTCGCTTAGCCAGTGCCCGGTGCACTACTCGCCAATCAATGTGGGAGCTGCTCTGTGATTAAATCTCCTCCCCATTCCCCAAGTTCATCACATTTAGTTGTACTTGTGAGGAACACAGTACTGTGTTGGTTTTCTTATATCTATTGGGGGTGGGGAGGAAGCAGTCACCAAGAGAAGTGACAGGGGCAAAACGTTTTAAAAGGGAAAGCACATTCTTAACCTAAAAAAGCAAACCATTTTGTTGATGACGGTAAATGAAGAAAATGCCCTTTGTTGGACCTACTGCATGCCATTTATAGATAATCATCTCACCTCTTATGCCTCACTGTAACTGTGAAATAGGTTGTACTATCCGCACTTTGCCCAAAGTCACATAGCTAATAACTTTCAAGTCACGATTCAAACCCTGGCCTTTCCACTACATCCCACCACCTTCCAAAAACTCAACAGAGGAGTTCCCTGGTGGTGTAGTGGCTTAAGGCTTCAGCACTGTCAACGCTGTGGCCTGGGTTCGATTCCCAGTCAGGGAACTACCCACATATAAAAATTAAAAAAAAATTTTTTTTTAATAAAAAAAATAAAACCTCAACAGAAAGAGAAAACCCTTCAGAATAAAACCATTGAACAAGTGTAATTAGTATTAACAAAATGAAGCCCACAGATACCCAGAGGATGCTGATTAAAGCCAAATAAAGGAGGACATAATTAAGCTTAACTTCCTGGGCAAAAATCAGCCCCAGGTTGAATTCTGGAGGAGGTGCAGGCCATGGATTGACAGAGTAATACAAGCACTAAGGAAGGAAGGAAGTCATGTGGCAAGGAGAAAAACTTAGTTGAAGCAAAAGAGTTACAGGAAAAAGTAATGAGAGCCCAGGAGGAGGGAGCAAGTGTTTAATTTATTGTTTAACTTAGCAGGCATTTGCTAAGCTTCAGCTCTAAGCAAGCTACCAGTGGGGGATTGGGAATACAGGATCTTAACAGGGAGCAATGGGAGGAATCAAATGAGCCATTACAAAAGAAAGGAAAGGTATTTGAGAAATGAGTATTGTCAGTGGAAGAGGATGAATGAGGGGAATAAAGATGATGACAGCAGAAAGGAAGTATGTGCTCTTTAGCAAAGGTGGGATCTGATGAAACCACATTTTAGAAAAATTAACTGGTACTAGTATGTAAGTCCTGGGAGAGAAAGAACAGAATTTGATGGGACAGCTAAGAGGTTACTGCCACGACCCAGGCACAAGGAAAGGAATGCCTGACCTCTGAGAGAGAAAACGGGAAAGAAGTTCTCCCTCTAACCTGTTGTACTTTACATATCGGCAGTTAGCTTGGACAACGTGACTGTCCCTTGAGAAGCTGCTGGCTCCACTCTGAGCCTGAAAGCCTGCAGACTCAAACTGCCTCTGCGGAAATTACACATGAACTCTTTCAAACGAGGAAGCTCTGCTCTGTGGCTCTCCCAAGAACCTGTAGGTTAGGAAGTCGGAAAGAACTTCAGGAACATTGCCAGGGTGTCCACACGGAAGACCAGCATTTCCCTTCATAGAGGTGCCATGTTTCAGGCTTGGTTCTTCAGCTTTGCAGGATCAGAAAGTTATTTTGTCAGCCTCTTCTCAGAGATAGACTCACCTTCTCAAGCTCAAGATCAAAATATAAATCAGAATTTTTTTCAATGACAGTTGACAATATTATTTCATATTAGTTTCATGAGTGCAGCACAGTGGTTACACATTGATATAATTTATGAAGTGATTCCCCCCAATAAATCAAGTTCGCACCTGGTACCATATGCAGTTATTAGAATATTACTGACTAAATTCCCTATGTTGTACTTTTCAACCCTGTGACTATTTTAAGCCAGAATATTTAGAGGGAGAGTCATAACTCCCATCATCAGGGAGAGCAGAGACTAAACAAGTCCATCCTGCCCATGGGCACATCATTGAGTCAGCGCGCCCTCTCCTCTGAGCCTCGCTGAGAACAGGCGCTGCCTGCGTGGGCCCCTGTGGCTCCCCTTCTCTGTGCTCCATTGCTGGCCAACCGTCTCCCCTTCTAAGGGACATGTTCATTCTTTGGATAAATCAGTGCCATCCAAAGGCTCCAGCCAAATCTTGCTCTGGGCAGTCATCCATTCTCCTTTCTTAAGGCTGCTGTTTTTCATGGACCTCCCCACTTTTTGTTGATTTTGTGGTTTAACTATCCGAGGAAACCCCTATTTTTATGCCCTATTCTCCATGGGAGATGATTTTGCTATCGTCCTCTTACACTGTCCATAGGAGGAGTTTCTACCCTTTCCCTGGGAAGGAAAAAGATGAAACACTTATTTCTCCTCTCCAAAATTCTGTTGTTTGAAGTCTAAGCAATCTTACCCTCTCTGCTTTCTGAGAGTCTTTGCTTAATTCCATTTCTGTAGTTCTGAATCTGCCTCCTTATGCTTTAATAACTATTTTGCCTCCCTGAAAAGAAGCTATTCAGTCACTTGCATATACCATTCAAGTTGAAGTCCAGGCTCAGAAAAATTAAGTTTATTCCTTGTTTGTTTGTGACAAAGTAAGATTCGCATTATAAAAAGAACCTTTCTCTTTACCTACAAGGGACATTTCTTTGACGAAGTGCTTCATATTTGTCACTACGGCATCCTAAAACATAGTAGGACAGACTAGAGTTTAAGGAGGTATAGTCAGGAATAATGTTGCTTTATAACTGCAATAAATATATTCTTTTTTAAATGTGTGTGTGTGTGTGTGTGTGTGTGTGTGTGTGTGTAAAATGTTGCTTTAGAAACTTATTAAAGGCAAAGAGTATCAGACATCTTTGTACTAGGCATAGAATTTCATCTATGTAATACATAATAAATATTACTGCTTAAAGAAATGAATGAAATAACTAATTAGCTAATGAAGCCTTATAATTAGTCACAGAAGATGGCAGAGTTTTAACTGCTCTAGTGCAGGAGAAATGCATTTGGTGTCCCTTTTCAGCCACAGAAAAAAATGATAAATATGACATGAAGTCATCTGAGTCTCACACACCTCCCCTGTGTGGGTACCAACGCGTTGGACTGAAGCCCTTTGTTCCCTGTGGAGAGCCAGCCACCTCTGCATACTAGTCCTCAGGAATGTCGTTCTAGAAATAAACCAGCCTTCTCCCTGAGGTCCATGAGTCATACACAGAAGTTAATTCATTGGAGCAACTGGCTTTTCATAGCCCCTTTATAAAAGTATTTTAGAGAGTCCCTCATGGTCAAGCAAAAAAGTTGGGTTCCTCTTCAGGTTCTTTCCAGCTCCTGCCTCATTTCTTCTCTCTGTGCTTCCTGTGCCACCTTATATTTGTCTTTCACTGACAACTTTTACCTGCAGTCCCAGACCCCAATTCCTGAGCTAGTGTTGCCTGAAGCAGGAAGCAGACCAGCAGAGCCTCCTCACCCACCCACCCAACTCCATTCATTCAGATTTGGCATCAAATCACACTCCACCAGACCATCTCTGTCTTCTTGGCTGCTAATCACACTTGTGAGACACAGCACGCCAATGATAAACTTGTATAATCTGTGTCAGAAGGTGGAGCCCAGCAGTTCACCTTTTTGTTTCTTTTTAACAGAAGTAATAATGGAATACATAATGCTGAAGTCCCCCTTATTAACTAAGTCTGTAACTTGCATTGCTGTATTATTTTATTGCTGTTTTTATATTCTAGAATTTTTCAAACACAAGAAACACATGATTGCAATAAAATCCAAACAGTAAACAGTATAGAAATATGAATAATTAAAAGGAAAATGTATCTCAGAACTCTGTCCCATGTCCACTCCTCTCCACTGTTCAGTTTAATGGTGGTTTTCCAACCTTTGTAAAACGAATTTACGTACATATGTATGTACTTAGGCCAACAGTTTCTTTTTATATAAATGGGCTCATACTCTACATCTGTTCTACAACTTTCTTTATTCACTTACTATCTCCTAGCTTTCCATATCAATACATTTAGCTTTACTTTGTTAACAGCTGCATAATACTCCATAGTTTGAGTGTGCCGTAATTCAGGGGTCCCCAACCCCCAGGCCACGGACCACTACCTGTCCGTGGCCTGTTAGGGTCACACAGCAGGAGGTGAGTGGTGGGTAAGGGAGAAGCCTCATCTGTATTTACAGCTGCTCCCCATCGCTTCCATTACCGCCTGAGCTCCACCTCCTGCTAGATCAGCAGCGGCACTAGATTCTCATAGGAGTGTGAACTCTATTGTGAACTGCACAGTTGTGATATGAGGGATCTAGGTGTGTGCTCCTTATGAGAATCCAATGCTTGTTGATCTGAGGGGAGCAGCTGCAAGTACAGATTAACATTAGCAGAGAGATTTGACTGCATAGAGACCATAATAAATCAATTGCTTGCAGATTCATATCACAACCCTGTCAGTGAGTGGCACATGAAAATTAATCTGTATCTGGTGGCAGGCTTTATAGCGGAAAGTAAGTTGTATAATTATTTCATTATATATGAGGTCAGACACTTAAATTTGCGAACTCATCCTAGAAAAAGTGCTACATAGCTCATTGCTGAACATCACTACGGTCACATTTGAAGTACTCGGTGTGCTTATGTTGGCAGCACTGTACAAACAACTTGGGCACCACGGTGGCAAGTTCGCACACTTAATTGTCAGATTTTGGGCAAGATGACACCTCTGATGGCCATTCCAGAAAAACAGTTCCTAAATTGCTTTGAAGGGTGGACTGGGTGCTAGAGTCGGTGCACAGCTGCCCAAGGGAAGTACTTCAAATGTGACCGTAGTAATGTTCAGCAATGAGGTATGTAGCACTTTTTCTAGGATGAGTTCACAAATTTAATTGTCTGACCTCAAATTACAATGTAATAGTAATAGTAATAGAAATAAAGTACACAATAAATGTAATACTCTTCAATCATTCCCCCTCATCCCACCCCAGTCCATGGAAAATTTGTCTTCCATGAAACCAGTCCCTCGTGCCAAAAAGATTGAGGACCGCTGCCATAATTTATTTAAACATTTCCCTATTGTTGGACATTTGAAATGCTTCCTGTTTGGGGTTATGATTATTTGTTATTACAACAACGCTGTCCTGGGCATCTTTGCGTATGTCTCTGTGTACTGTTCAAGAATGTCTGTAAACTATATAATCTAGAAGTAGTATCGATGAGTCAAAAAACAGGTGAATTTAAAATTTCACATGTGTTAAAATTTACAATTAAGGAATTAAACACTTTAACCACTATTTCCCTTTCTTCTGCAGAGAGTTCTATCCTGGGAACTGACATTGACCTTCAGACTATAGACAATGATACTCTCAGCATAGAGATTTTCTTCAAAGCCTGGCTACATATCAGTGGAACAGACCAAGAACATATCCATCTTCTTCTTCCTTCATGGTCTTTCAGCAGCATTTCCAGAGGCGGCGATAATCCAAGTATACACTCCCAAAGACATACTACATAGGCTATGATTATCCTAGTCTAGAATTAAGACTCTAAATTGGTGAGTCATCAGAATACAGAGTAGTTGAGGTTTAGGGAGTAGAAGAGGATTGGCTGGCATTGTCCAGTGTAAGCATGAGGAATGAGAAAATAATTTCTAAAAAGTGACCAGTTAGAAAACTGAACATAATTAAGCCTGGACAGCAAGGTACAGTTAGTTTAGAGGCAAAGACTTAGACACCTGAATTATAGGGCAGAAGCTACACTACATAAGAGCACAATGAATCATATATTTTTCTTAAGTTTTTCATTTTTAAAGCAGTAGATATTAATGACATTATAATTTGAAGCATGCCGGTACCTTAATAATATAAACAGGGCCTGTAAATTGAGGAAAAGAACCAAGACTAAACCAAGATTAAATAGAGATCTTCTGGATAGGGAGACATCAAAATGAAGGGAACTAAAGCAAGTACAAAGTCAGGCCACAGGGAGGACAGCTAGAGCCTAAGCCCATGTTCACAAAAAGCAATTAGGGAAACCAAGAGATCGATCCAGTGTCCCACACATGCCAACATGGCCCTCAATATTGTTCCGACTGGTAGAGATACTTCATTCCAAGTCCCTAGATGTTAGGGATAAGGCCATTTCCTAGTCCCCACCCCTTGTGAAGATTGGCTCAAGACCCATGGTGGCAGGGCCTGCAAATGGACCCAACGGTGTAGTCAGCCATGCTGAGTTTGGAGAAGCTGACTCTTTAGGGCCCAGCTCCAAAGGGAAAGGACCAAAGTGCATCTTCCCCTTTAGGAGTAAGAACAAAATGGGTATAGACTCTCAGCCCCAACGGGGAAGATACACCTTGGTCTTTTCTTTCTGGGGATAACCATCAGGTCTTTATTCCACCCCACCCCCCATTTCAACTTCCGCCCTGTGATGGTTTTGACAATTTACCTGGATTTTAATGTCTTTTCTTTAAGTGTGAAACCTTCTTCCCAGGACCTCCTTTCCACCCCTTTTTTCCAAGTCTGATAGTAACAGTTGTCCTCTGTCCCATCCTCTGGAATTTACTTTTTATCTATTTTCCCTCAAACACTATGTTAACGCCTTTCCTTGCATTATCTCATTTCTTAGCACAATACCCTGAGGCAGGTAATGTTGCCATATTTCATTGAATCTTAGTTGCTACCAATTGTAAGATACACCATTATTTTATGTACCACTAAGAAAGAAAAACACTGCCAATTAAACATGACACATTATTTCTCTTCACTCAGAAACGTTATTTTATCCTTACTGAGAGAACATTTTTAGAGTAGAGTAGTCTGTACAGGTTAAGAGTATATTCCTGGCCAGTGGCAATTGTAAGACACGTACAGAGATGTTAGTATATGGGGGGAAAGCGTGTCTTAGAATCAATTAAATAAAAAATTATCCCTATTTTACAGATGAGAAAATTGAGACTTCAAGAAATGAAACATTTTCCCAGGGCTGCAGAGAAAATTAATAGCAGTGGCAGAGTTTAAAGCCAGGCAACTCCAGAGCCCACTCTTACCCTAAGGATTAAAAATCTGGATATTTTGGATATTCGACCACTCTAGGCCTAGAGGACATTTGTCAAACCCAGGTCTATCTGCCTCCAGAACCAGGGCCCTTACTTACTATACAGCCTGCCTCATGCTGGGTAATTCTAAACAATGGGGCTAGAGATTCGCTTATCTTATTAGGAGAGCAGGGGCCCTCAAAGGCAAGGAACTCATGCAACCAGCCCTTTGTTGCACAGCATTTGCCCACAATACTACTGAGAATTTCTCTTTTCATGACTTTCACCATCAGGATCAGAGCCTGAATGTTTATCTCCATCTGCAACCATTTTGCTGACGTCCCCACCCAGGTCTTGGGGTGCATGGTAAAACTTAGATCCAGACTCATCAGCACTTCTACTAGGGAGAACGTCATGGAATCCAGATGCTCAGACACAGTTGGAATGAGGTCTAGGGAAAGTAGGCCTCCTCTGCAGTGGGTATGACCCAGCTGAGAGTTTGTGCAGCCACAATAAAGACTTATTACAGATATCTATTGTTTAAAAAATTGATACATTGCCACACATGTGGATTTCTAGAAATGTGGCTCACCACAAAAAAAAGAAAGGAAGGAAGGATGGAAGGAAGGAAACAAACAAACAAAACCGTGAGCTTTCCTACTACCCAATCTTTTGAGGACTGCTCCTCAGATGTTCACTTTGCCTCCTTACAAGGTTCTCCACCACACACCACCTGCTTCTATAGCTGCCTAGGGCCCTTTACCCCCTCTCTAGGTGTTTCAGAGGCCTCCTTCTGACAGGGTACAGAGTCAGCTTCATTTCTTGGGTTTGGGGGTCTGCCACCTCAGCACCTGGGTTCTAGATGGTGAGAAGCACACCATCTTCTAGACCTAAGCCCTGCTGAAACAGCTTTCCCAACTTTGGAACATTCTGCTGAGACTGCTGTTCCCATAGTTCTCAGCCCTGGCTACAGTAAGAATCCCATGGGGAAATTTTTGTACCAGCATCTGGGCTTCATCTCCAGAGATCCTGATTTGATTGGTGTGAGGTAGGGCCCAGACAGCAGTATCTTTTAAAAGTTCCCTGGGTGATTTTTAATTCAAACAGAGTTGAGAACCTCAGCCAGGTGAATACAGCTGTCCCTAAAGCCCAGGGACCCAACCGTGAAATCAGGCACACAGAAATGAGGGGAAGCTGGGGTCCTAGGCAAAGGCCCTCCTACTGACTTCCTGGGCTCTGGGACACACCAGGCCAAGAGCCATCTCACCTAGAATTAATGTCTAGATCTGATTGCTGGGCTTGGGAGGGCCAGCTGGACCTGACATTGGTACTGGCAGCCCAGTTTTTTCTCTACATTATTTATACTTTTGTGTTTACCTCATGTTGCAGTTAATACAGTCATTTCATAAACCACCAACGTCAACTACTAGCCTTCTTGTAAGTCCTCAACATTTGTATATTTGTAAGTTTGTTAACAGTATTCAAACCCGGTATACATTTTATTGAAAATCTTTCTAATATCAAGGATTCAAGCCTAGTGCAACAGCGTATTGTACACTGTGACATGTGACCTGCTGGAGCAGAAACTTAATGCAGGAAAGTATAATACCTTGATGAATAACTCATGCCTAGTCGAAGCCCCCTTAGACTGTAGTCTGGTGCCACAGTGATATTCCAAGGCCCAGAAAGTTCTATACTTTGGTTTCTTTGGGGAATTTAAAAGTAAACTATTTTAGGAACTTATTCCTCCCCCACCCCCAAAAGTCACTAAAAGAGCCCACAGAGGAACAGTCGCTGTCAGCTGACTGACTGCCTGACTTCTGCTTTCCTGCTCTTCCTTCACCTGACATGTACGCTTGCCAAAACTTAGCCACAGGGAAACAGCAGAGGCAAGATTTCCTTCTGCGATTGCCAAAGGGCCTCTGCGTGTCGGGGTGTTAGCTGCCTCCTCCACATGCTCCTCTCAGACTGGGTCGCCAGCCCGAGTGAGATCATCTCTCACTATGAGGCTGCTGCGCAGTCAGCCGAAAAGTAAAAGTAAAACTTCTGTCAGTCCCAGAACGTGCTACCTGCTGTGTAGGGTAATCCTGTAGGTTCTCGACCTGTTCTGCCTTCCCAAACGATCGAACGATCGATCGTACTTTCCTCTCTCCACTCTCCTGCCTCCTCCCAACCCTCACTTGCTCCTGGAATGAGTGGCAGATGTTGTCTCTTAATCACATGGCCTGAGGTAACTTGTGACAAACATCCCTGACCCGTGCCGTTTTTTTACCACAGTGTGCCTGAAATGTGATCTCCAAGAGCGACTCCTCAGCCCGTCCTTGCTCCCTGGCACAGCTGATGGCTCCTTGAGAATGGATGACCCCAAAGGGGACTTCAGCACACTCTACCAGATGGCTTCCCAGCCATCGGCCTGTCGTTACAAGCTCCGGGTGATCAAGTATGGTCCACGGGAACTCCCCAGTCCATGCAAATGCTTACTTTTACTGAGTCCATGACTAGAAAATCTAGAGACAAAGTGTTGGGCAGGCAGGAATCAGGTCCAAAGCAGCAACTGCAGTATGAGCATGAAAGAGCACAGTCAGGCTGTTCAACACGTGGAAACGAATGAGCAGATGATGGAGATGTGCCTCGGTAGGAGAAGCTGAGGTCTGGATGGGGATTGGAAAGTCTCTGAATGCAGAGAAAAACAAGATTCTCAGAAAGATGTTTATCCATTTAGTAAATGTTTATTGAATACCAATTGTGTTTGGGTATCAGGACAGAGATCTGTCCTTCAAGGAACATGGTACATAGGCTCCTCCCCTGCTTTCCCATTTCTCTAAGTACTAGAATTCCTACTCCCAGGGAAACCAAGTCCAAGGTAGATTTAGCAAGGATGGCAAAGGTCACTTTTACTGCTCCTAGTCCATATGACAGTACCCATGCACAGGTATCTGAGAAAGTTTGTCCATGGGTTTGTGACCATGGATGCTGCTAGGAACCTTCTTAAATGCATCCTCTTAGATGCGTCCTCTGTCAGCACCTCACTACAAAAGAACCAGGACTGGGACGCAGTGGTGAGCACACTATTGTGTTATATAGTTGTTGTAGCAGGGGTATTGGGGAATGTTCCCAGGGGGTCACTTTAAATAGAAAGAGCTCAGGAGAAGAAATAGCCATCAAAGTCTTGAGTCTTCATGATGGCTGCTTCATTCATCGATTAACAGGTTATGAGAATGTGCTATGTGCCTGATACCTTGCTAGGTACTGACCATACTAAGATGAACAATTTATGGGCTCTAACCTAAAGGATTTCACAATAGGGTCTTAACCTAAACTTAGGTGGATCTGGGTTGAGGTTCTGGATATCACTAAGGAGACTTTCACCACCACTGTCTCTTCCCAGGGCTCTAAAATCCAGTGGGATCTGCGAGTCAGTGATATATGGACTCCCATTCATCCTCAGACCCACAAGCTGTTGGCAGCTGGACTGGGATGAACTGGAGACAAACCAGCAGCGTTTCCATGCTTTGTGTCACAGCCTGCTGGTGAGTACCAGTGTCACCAGGTACAGAAGAAGAGTGTTAAAGTACCAACCACAGAGAAGCTGTTAGCCAAATCCTGCCCTGACCCCAATCCTTAAGAAGACAAGAAAAAACTGAAAATAGTCGGAAAGTGGATTAAATATGACTTGCCCTTGTTGGAAATCAAGATAAGCAAAATAAACCAATTAAAGAAATATTTTATAGAGAGAGTCAGAACTTGGTGAAGGGTTAGATATAGAGAATGAGGAAGAAGAAAGTCAAATAACTACCTGGTTTCTGAGTTCAACAAGTAAGTGTATGCCATTTCCTGAAATGGAAAAACTAAAAGAGCACATACATGAAACATCAGCTGACCACATGTACCATTTGAAATGGAGCAGAAAACAACCTTATTGACCCATTTTCAAATGGTACATGTGGTCTTCCTACTGACACTTTAAATTTAGCCCATTGAGGCTAGGCTGACCATACATACCATTTGAAACAAGACATGTGTTGTTTTCTGTTGAAACAAGTGTTGTTTTCTGTCCTGTTTAAAATGGTACTTCTCATCAGCCTAATGAAAGAGTAGTACAACACTTACAAAGCAAAATAAAATAACTGCAAATATAATCCAGGGACATGTATAAGTGCGGAGTGGACATACAATAAAAGTTTGACCTAGCAGAATATGAGTGATCAGGACAGCGCAGCAATTTGTCTCTTTCACTATCAGAAACAGACTTCTTTTTTTCCTGTTTCAGAGCCCACACTCCCTTTTCGGTCCACCCACTGAGTTCCTGTTTCCTATCTGAAGAACACCCATCTCCTATTTGCAGAGCAGAGACAACACAGATATGTTCTGACTGTTAGAGCCCAACAACAACTCAGTTTATTTTCTATTTATTCCACCCATTCCTCAGGATCTCAGAAATGCTACATCACTCTGGAGGAATTTTTCTCAAGTGGCTTTAGTACATTTGTATAGTACATGGTATTTTAAGCAGACGTTGGCATTTAAATGCACTGCTAGAGGGAGTGTACTTGTTTTGGAAAGTGATACCCTTCAACACTTTAATTCCATTGCTGGAAATGTAGCCGGAAAAAAAAAATCAGAAAAGGGAGCAAAGATATATATGGACCAGCATGTCCATCCTACTAAGTGCTAGTCACTTAACTAAGTATTTTGCATACTTGACCTCAATTAATCTTCACAGTAACTCTATGAGAATAGGGATTATTGATCTTGTTTTTACAGATGGGAAAGACTGACATCTCAAGAAATCATGTGACTTACCAAAGGTCACACAGCTGCCCAAGTCAGAATTTGAATCTAGTTCTGTGAACTTTGAAGTCAAATTCCCTTCTCCAGCTGTAGCCAGAGAAATGCTGACTACAGCACTGAGGCTAATGCTTCCTTCACTGAACTCCCCCCGTACTTCTGTCCTGCACTGGACATGAATTCTTTTAAAGTGACTGGGTACTTGTAACAGCTCCTCCCATCTTATGCCACCATTCCTTCTACTCTGTGTTTGTTCCACCTCACCCAGATTAGAGCCTACTCTCCTTTTCTGGAAAAGAGAGAAGCATAGCAGTGTTTGAATGACTCTTTTTCCCTGCTTTTTACATGACATCTTCTCCAAGCAGCAAAAGGCCTGAAAGGCAGTGCTTTATAGAGAGAAGAATTTTTCACAAGCCTCAGCTCATTTATTCAACCACAAATGTTTTCTGAGTGTCTACTATTTAGAATTTTAACCTCCCTGATCCTGTTTGTGCAGGTTTTTAGCACTTATTTAACTCCATCCTTGGTTTTGTATTCTTTCTTACATGTTCTTTTAAAATCTGATCTTGTCAGCTCCCCAAGTACCCCTCTCACCTTCTGTTTCTCATTGTGACGTTTCCCCTCTAGCTAACTTCTCACTCTAACTTCTCTCTTTCTGTTAATAGCAGCCTCACCAATGTCTCCTCACCCAGGCTTGAAACCTCAGCCACCTTCAGCCTTCTCACGCTTTACACCCACTTCTTCACTATCATATCAGTTTTCTTCTCATAACATGAATTGTAAGTATCCTATTCTTCTCATTCCCACTGCTTGTTCTCACCAAGACTTCTTCAGTAAACTCCTAACTAGCTTCCCTACCTTTAGTCTCTACCTCTTCTAATTTGCCCTGCTCATTGGACCAGATTAATCTTCTTGAAGCACTCCCTGACTATCACATGTTTTTCCATGGTGCCAGTACCCAGTGACTTTAGCCTTGCCTGTTCTATCCCCATAGCATCTACTGGTACTGCATGTGTCTTCTCCTCTCCATTCTTATTTATCACTACTCTAGTTCAGGCCCTTATTACCTCTTTCCTTTCATATTGCCATAATCTCTTAACTTGCCTAAATGCCTTCCATGTTTCCCCTTTTCAACCCATTTTAGTTAGTGCCACCAGATTAATCTTCTTGAAACACAGCACTGATCCTGCCACTCTTTGGCTTAAAAGATATTTTGTGCCTTACTGTTCATTATACTTTAAAGACCGTATTCCTTAACCGGGTATTCAAACTCCAGCCTTGTCTCCCATTGTTCGCCTTCATGCACTATACACTCCAACCAAATTAATATACAGACTTTAAATTGCCCCACCTTTGAACCTTTGTTCATGTTGTTTCTTCTCCCATCTCCATGTGTTCAAATCCTACTCCATCCTGAACTCAGATGGTGCTTCTACACTGAGAACCTTCTGGATTCCTATTATTTATCATTAGGCCTTTGTGTGCTCTAATTTAAAAAAAAAAAAAAAAAAAGCATATTTCAATTTCTTTGCAAGTACATGATCCTATGATATGGGTTAAGTCTAGGATATAAATTTGACTACCCAGACTCCAGAATAACATGGTTGCCTTTCCCTGGCATTTCTACCACTTTCCCATGTTACCTGCCAATTCCTAAGCCTTAGTCAAATTTAGGTTTAGAGTAGAAATTCTCTCTTTGTTATCTGTCTTTTTTGGACATCAAGGCAAGGCAGTTTTCTGTTGTAGTAAAATGTAATTTGTATTGTCCATGAAAAACATGGACTTTCGAATCAGATAACCCCAATGACAGCCTCATTACTTCCCAGCTGTGTGAACTTAGGCAACATACCTGACCTGTCTAAGCATTGGTTCGGTCATCTGTTTGTAACCCTAACAAATCTAGTGGTACGTGTGGTTTCGTCTCTGCATAAATGGTAGAGAAAGAAGCACTATCCAGAGGCCAAAAAGGAAACTAGTTCATAACCTGCAATGACATTTTTCAAATTTTCTTCCTCTGTACCTCAATTATTTCTACCCTGGAGCTCTTCTAAGACCCTTTCATACACAAACACACACACAGACACACACACAGACACACACACACACACCACTAAAACACAGTCTATTACCCCAGTCCCTATTCCCCTATCTCCTTGCTCCCTCTCTCAGCCATATAAACATTCTGTAGATTGACAGCCTCTCTGATACAGTCCTTTCCCTCAGGTCCAGTCCCTCTTTACCTATTTAAAATATCCAGGAATAGAACCTACAAGGCTTCTCCATTCATGAGTAGAAATGACATAGGGGAGAAGGAAAATAAAGGAAAAAGGTATATAACAAACACACATTAGTAGCTCTTGTCCATCACCTGTAGAGACAATAAAATATGACTCATGGGTTTTAAGATGATTAAGTAATATTGTACATGTAAAGCACCTGGCGGATGTCTGGCATATGATTTGCACATAGTGGTTGGTTAATAGTTCTATAATTTCCATTTGTTTCTCTTTTTTTAATTCTAATTCTCTAGAGAAATCCTACATGTTTTAACCTATTTTCTTGAACATACTAAGAATAGTTATTTCTTATCCATTAACCCTAATACCTAGATCACCAATGATCTTGTTTCTATTGTCTCTTTTTTCTTGATTTTCAAACACACGGTCTTGTCTTTTGGTGTACCTGATGATATTACAATGAAAGATTGTGTCGGAATAAACTGCAGAGGCTCCAGCTGCTGTTGGCTTCCTCTAGAGCAAGTTCATCCTGTCCAGCACTAGGCAGTTGGAGTGGTAACAGCTCATCTTAATTCATTCAGAAGCTGTGCTGAGTCAAGGCCAGGCTGCAGTCCTATAAGGCTCCATCTACCCATGGTTTGTCCCTGACCCTCCAGGATTTTTCACTGAAAACCTGATATATTATGTGGGTTCCCTTCCCTTGGATGATCCCAACTCTAAGCCCTCCACCCCAAGTCTGCTACCATGCTCTTCTTCCAGAGGCTTTCTCCTTAGGTGTCTTTGCCTCCTGCTCTTTGCAGCCCCCATGTCCAGCAAATGTACTGAGTGAGAAATTGGCTTGAGCACCCACCCCACCCCTGCCAAGTCTCCACCGAAAGATCTGCTGGTTCCTCTTGTTTCCTTGCAAGTACCTCTGCTGGTGCAAATCCTGGACTCTCAGCCCCCACCCCCACTCCCCCCCAACTCAGAATCAACATATACCCTCATTGTAGGCTAACCAGACATACCATTTTAAATGGGACAGAAAACAACAATACTGTCCCATTTCAAACAGTATGTATGGTCCAGCCTGGTCTCACAGGGCTAAATTCAAGGTGTCAGTAGGCTGACCATACACACCATTTGAAACGCGTTGTTTTCTATCCCATTTAAAACAGCACAATTGGTCAGCCTACCTCATGGTAAAAGCTGTTGTAATAATTCCCTCATCTCTGGATTTTCCCCACTCCAGGGACTTAACTGCTTCTTGTTTTCATTGTCACAGCACCTCCTCACTGCCTTCAGACAGCTTCCATATATTGTTCAGCCTTTCTCGTTCTAGGCAGGAGAACCAGTCTGCCTCTGGCCACTCCAACCCACTCAGCTGCAGAAATAAATGCTTATTAAATGTTCATTTACCCCCTCTTTGCATCCCTTATCTAGCTAGACAACCCACAATACATTTTCTGATTTACCCTCAGTCAGTTAGCAGTTCCACCACATTCTCATATTCTGGGTTTCCTTACAAGTATAAGCAGAGCTCAGTTTATTCAGTGCTTCCTCCACCCCTCCTTTTAGAGCGCTTCTTCTGAACAACGTCCACACTAGCATAATTAAATTCCACTCATTGGTGCCAGCCCACCAGGCATCATCAACTGTAACTGTTGCATAACTTTTCAAATTACATTTTACACATACTCTACACCAGCGTTGTCCAACCTTTTGGCTTCCCTGAGCCTTATTGGAAAAAGCATTGTCTTGAGCCACACATAAAAATACCCTAACACTAACAATAACTGATGAGCTAAAAAAAAAAAAAAAAAAAAAAAAAAAAAAAAAAATTCCTCGCATAATTATTGTAATGTTTTAAGTAAGTTTACGAATGTGTTTTGGGCCGCATTCAAAGTCATCCTGGGCCGCAGGTTGGACATGCCTGCCTTAGTCAACTGCACCCTTAAATGTTATTCCATTCCCTGATTTTTTTTATCTGACAATGAATATTGTGTCTTTCTGTTCTTCTCATCAACTATTTTGTTTTATTTTAGTATTTTGCTTCCTTCTCCTCAGAAGAATATCCCTTCATCAGATAGGCCAGACTTTTGATAAACACATCTCCCAACATTCCTAAAGATATGTGCCATCCATCCATTCCCATAAATTTCACTGCAGACCACAGAACCATGTGTTTTTACTTCATTTTTTTGGAGCTTTTATAAATCTATATTTAAGAATTATTAAATAATTTTTAACCTAACAGAATTTAATAAATATTACCTAATATTTATTAAATGTATTTTAATTTTAAAACTTTAACACTTCATGGTGCTTACTATGTACCTGAAACAGCTCTAAACACTTCACAAACATGAATTTATATTATCTCCATCATCATCCTATGGGATAGGAATTATTATCCCTATTTTGCAGATGGGAAATTGAGGGCCAAAGATGTTGAGTATTTTCCCAAGATTACACAGCTAGTAAATGGTAGAGCCAGTATTGAACCCAGAAAGGTTGATTCCAGGATGCAAATTCTTAACCCTTCTATAGCCATGTGAAATTCAGCACCATATTGATTGCAGGAGTTCTCTAAAACACGTTCACGACTCATTCAGGACCCAAAGATAACCTCTCCAAGCCTTTATGTTAGGCACAGCTGTGGAGCTTCCTTCTAGAAAAAGTGGGTGGTTTGCATTTCTATGAGCTTATCTAATTTTTGGCTCTATTATTGCCCTACCCTTATTTTCCTTTTGCCCAATCCCCTTTATTATTTAGTTTATCTTTTTGTATTGTTGCATTTTTTTAATGGTGTAACTGATTTTTCTGGAATGTGGTAGGGAATTTTAATTAATTAATTAATTAATTAATTTTTTGGCTGGGTATTTATGAGATGAATGGACTCATCACCAGGAAAACATCATTTCAGTTACCAACTCCTACTGCGTAGTCCCAGCTATGTAGCTAAGTGACTCACTTTCCACATCCTCATTTCTCTTACAAAGTCCTGTCTGTGTGAACTAGAAAAAGACATGAAAACACCACCTAGGGCTTTCAGTTTCCTATTTAAAATGTCAGAGTCTCTGGAGATGCATTCCAGAGTTTTACCAGCCACGTCTGCCCTAATTGGCCACGGAAGTGACAGAATTCAAGCCAGGATGGGTCCAGCAGGAGTCTAAGTACACAGGCGTTGACCTGCTTGGGCTGTAAATGGGTGTGGAAATGGAAAGTCCTTGGTTGCATTAGGCAAATAGTCAAGAGCAAGAGTCCAAGCTGAGAGTGGGGTGATGGCGGGTCAGAAGCTGTTTTTTAAAGACACAAACGATCAGAACGAGATAGAGTGTAGAACCAGCGGGAAAGCAGGCAGGAGGCAGGACAGCAGGCTGGCGTGGGGTCCGCGGGCTTCTACCACCCAGCCTGGTCGGTTTCTCTTGCCTATTTTTCACGGTGCCCCCTCCAGCCACACTAGCAAATTACAGAATGTTCCCCAAATATGCTAAACTGTTTCACACCCCTACCTTTTTCCATACCATTCTCTTCCCCTTGCCTCTATCCACCTGACAAATATCTACTCATTTTTTTCCAGATTTTGCTTAAATACCTTCACTATGAAGTTTTTGCTGCACCCCACCTAGTGACAACCTGCCCCCCGACTTACCCTTTTTGCTTCTTCCCCACCCATGTACCTGTTGTCACATCTATCTTGCCTGTCACAGCACTGATAAGCATATGAATTTGCAACCTTAGCTCTCTGATAGGACAAATATCATATTACTATATTTTCCTAAATCAAATTTAGAAAATATTAGTCCCCAAGGGCGAGGATGTTGACACACAATATTTTTCTGAGTGTCTCTCCTCTTCCTCAGAATCCCAGAAGGCTAACAGTCCAGAAATTGTGGTCAATGGCCCTTTAATCTTCAATACACCTCCAGCACATTGTTGAATGGAAGTGGCGATTGTTGAATCAAAGTGGCAAAAGCAGACATCTTTGGCTTGTTCCTGATCTTAGGGGCAAAGCATCCAGACTTTCGCCGCCACTGTGAGTTTTTGTAGAGATCTTTGTCAGGTTGGGGAAGATCCATTCTAATCCTGGTTTGTTGAATGTTTTTGTTGTGACAGAGTTTTGCATTTTATCAAATGCTTTTTCTGCATCTATTATTGTGTAGTTTTCGTTCTTCATTCTATTAACTTGATATATGACATTGTTTGATTTTGGATATTAAACCAACTTTGCATTCCTAGGAGAAATCTCACTTGGTTGTGGTGTATAATCCTTTTATATGTTGCTGGATTTGGTTGGCTACTATGTTATTGAGGATTTTTATTTCTTTCTACTTTAGTATTTTTTTAATTTCCTTCATTCTGCTTGTTTAGGTTTAGTTTGGTCTCCATTTTCCAGTTTCTTAAGGTGAAAGGTTAGGTTATTGATTTGAGAACTTTCTTCTTTTAATTTTATTTTAAGGGTTTTCAGCTGTAAATCTCACTCTAAGCACTGCTCTAGCTCTATTTCGTAAGTTTTAGGATGTTATGTTTTTATTTTCACTCATCCCAAATTATTACCTAATTTCTCTGGTGATTTCTTCTTTGAACCATTGATTATTTGGGAATATGTTGTTTGATTTTCACATATTCACAAATTTCCAAAATTTGTTTTGTTGTTGATTTCTAATTTCATTCCACTGTGATTAGAGATATACTTTGGATGATTTTAATATTTTTAAATGTATTGTACCTTGATTTATGGCCTATCATATGGTCTATCCTGGAGAATGTTCCATATTCAGTTGAGAAGAATGTGTGATCTGCCATTTGGGGGTATAAAATGTCTTTTACCATTTTTCCCTGGTCTCCTTTTGGGAAGCCAGTGTGAGAGTAGCAGAGTAGTGGGCATTGCACTTGCATTTTCTCCCCCTTGTGGCTTTGCCTTCTGGAGTGAGAGAATAAGCAAATAATGCCAAATACATCTGATTTCCTCCTGATGTCTTTCCAGATTCCAGGAATCCCCTGGGATGCATAGTTTTTCCATAATTAGCTGTAATTTCCCTTCCTGGATGCATTAGGACAATGAAATGCATCTATTCCTACAGCAAGCAAAATGAGTGCTCTGCTCTTCCCTACTTTCAGCAGCCGCCTCAGAAACACTCCTGCTCGGGACTTGGTCAGTGTTTCTTTAATTGCTAAATTTGGTCCCAGACTAAAGAAACTGGGCGAACCTTGGTTGCGTTTGGTCTTCAAAACTTGCCAAAGGCTGAAGATGAACCAGTGTTTATGTATGCCCTTGTTTCAGAAAAGAGAATGGCTGCTGTTGGCCAAAGGGGAGCCTCCAAGCCGAGGACACAGCCTGAAAGAGCCCGCAAGCGCCTTCTATGTGATCGTGCCATCGCGGTCCCCTACTCTGCTGGTGAAGGCAGTGGCCACGCGGGAGCTGATGCTACCCAGCCCCTTCCCCCTGCTGCCTGAGGAGCCACCTGATGACAGCCTGAAGATTGTGGAGGCAGGTGCAGCCCAGATCTCATGGGACAGATAGAGGGGAGAGAGGGAGGGGAATTCAAGAAAAGGATGAGCCAGTGAGGGGAAGGAGAGGAAGCCAAGGGAGAATTGGTTCCAAGGGAGTGCTGAGAGGGTCAAACAAGAAACAGTGTAGGAACTGAGGTGGGGCAGGAGGAAGTAAGCAGTGGCGTTGTGTTCCCATCGGTCTTTTTCTGCATTATGCGTGTGCCTGTTGGTGTGCATCTAGTTCTGTCTGTTGAAGGAAAGAGGAAAAGGCAGACTACGTATACACCCAGAATAGGAAAGTCTTCAAACTAAGACTCTGCCGCAAAGGAGGGAACAGCTCTATAAGCCATTTTCTCCTCCTCCTCCTCTTCCTTGGATGTGGGTGCTGGATTTCCTCAGCAGGCACCCCCCAGGCTGAGGGAAGGAGGGAGGCTCTGGGCAGGGAGAACTGGGACCACGTCACTCCCGGATAACTGGGTTTCGTGCAGAGAGGACAGAGCCTGGGATTGTGCTCTGCACTTGGCGGCTGTGGGGATGCAGAGAGAGGTGGACAGAAGTGGCTATGGCTCACTCAGTGTCTCACTTCAGGGCCAATGTTTCCTGGCACAGGATGTTGTGGCCGGAAAACCTGACTGTTCAGGAATGCTGTGCTCGCGTGTCCTCTGGTTATGCTCACCTCGCAGGCAGGCCGAGAACTCCGTGTACTGGCCTCATAGACTGTGAGCAGCCCCAGGCCGAGGACATACCCTCCCTCCCAGCCAGGCACACTGCATCCCTTGTAACCCTCACAGCATGCTCTGCAATTCAATGATACACTTCTGGGGCCAGAGTATCCAGTGTCCTTAACCACTCAGGGTTGCTCCTACTTCTTGTACCTGTGCCTGACACCTCACAAGCACTCAGACCTGGGGGCCAAAACACCCAGTGGGACACGGGTCTATTTCACACCTCCTCCAGCTTCTCATACTCCAAGGGCTCTGCCTGACATCTTGTATTCTGTGACCTCAAGTTCCCCAGCTGAGGCTCCTCCTCTCTTCCTCAGAGTGTGCTGGATGGCCTGGAGCTAGAGTCCACCTACAACCCCTTGCAGATTTGCAGCCACCTGTACTCACACCTGAGCAGCACCTTCCCCAAGCCCCAGGGCCGACTCCACCCAAGCTGGGAGAGCCGGGCCCTCAGAAAGGTATGGCTCTAGTCCTCACTCCTTAGAGATTGCCAGGCCAACGCAGGAGGAAGAAAAAGAACAGCACTTGGCCAGAGACAAAGGCATTTACAACCCCTCTGGGGGATGGGGGTGGGGCTCTTCTGCTTGGGCACTGACAGGATAATGTTCAGGTATCTTAATTGTGTTTATAACTCATTAGTCAATTAACAGACCATTGTCCCACTTAAGCAAACTGGCTGCACTGGAACTACAACCCTAACCCTCCCTTGAAAGAAAAGACTGGAGGGAAATTAGGAAAAAGAAATGCCCCAGGGAAGAGAAATTAGCATTCACTGAGCACCAGTCATTTCCCAGGTTACGTGAGGCGTGCTTTCACACACATTTTTCTCATTTAATCCTCACAGCATCCCGGCAAGGTAAGTGTAATGCTCATTTTACAGATGAGCCAAGAGAGGCTGAGCAAGATTAGTAGCTTGGAGACGGGGCTGCAGTGACAAGGGTTAAAGAGAGAAGAGTAAGTGATGGTAGAGTTATTTTAATGGAATCCATATTTGGCCCCTATTAATTTTTTCTAGTTTCTCAGTAACAGAGTCTTTAGAAAATCTCTTGCTTTGCCATAGCTAAAGTTACAAGAGGAAGGTATCTCAAAACTACAGTCAATTTTAGAGTTGGAAACAGATCCCACCCTAAGTTAACTGGTGGGCAAGCTAACAGAGAAGGGACCCTCACCCAGGGCATGGGCACTATGGAAGCTGGAGCTCAGGAGACTCCACTGCCCTGAGCCTTGAGGCTGTCACTGCAGGGATGGGACGAGGGAAGGAGTTAGGACAGGAGACCCAGCAGGGGATGGGACAGGGGATCAGGAATCCTGTCTGGTCTTCAGAGATAGCTCTGTTCACTTTCTTTTCAGGCTGGGCAGTTGCAGACAAACCGAGTTCGAGCCACAGTGGCCCCCCTGCCTATGACTACAGCCCCTGGCAGAGCCCCCAAAATGCCAGCAGCCAGCAAAGCTTCCTCAGAAGCCTTGTTCCAGGCTTCCCAAGAGGAGGAGGAAGAGGAGGAGGAGGAGTATCCCTCAGGGCCTTAAGTCACCAGCACTGGAACCTGGCTGCCCTGCTCAACCACATCCTTACTGAGGCTCAAACGATGGCATTCTGTGGTCAGACTTGCCTTCTATCCCCCTGAGCCCCTGTGAGCTCTGAGTTACTAAGAAACAACAGAGCCTTCCCCTCCTCTGTCCACTCCTCAGCCGGCGAAGAGACACACCCAAGCCTCTCCCTGACCTAAGCACAGACTCGTTTCTTTTGGGTCACTTGATACTGTTCGCACAGATGAAGATTAAACATCCAATGAGCCAACACCATTGTTAGGAGCATTCCTGGCCTGAATTTCTCCCTGGAGCTGTGTAAGCAGGTGGATGAGGTTAGGTCGCCTTCGGGAAACTGGGGCTCAGGAGACAAGGACGAGGTTTTCAGAGCTCATGAAAAACAAGTAGGATTGAAATCCAAGCCTGATTCCTAAATCTCTCCCACTACACCCTCCACACTGTAGCTCCCTCCAGGCTCCTATTCCCGTCCTCATGCCTGCCTACCTTCCCATCAGCCCTCTCATCACAGAGTAGTAACTCCCATTTACAAAAGGCTTACTCTGTGCTTCAGATTGCACTAAGTACTTGAGAAATTTAACTCCTTTTCATACAAACAACCCTGTAAGGTAGAGCCTGTTATTAAATTTTCCCAGTTTACAAAGGGGCAGCAGGGGAAACTGAGGGTTGCAGATGTTATACAATTCTCCCAGGGTTACAGAGATAGGGTCAAGCCCGGATGGGCCACCCAGGCTCCAAACTGCCTGCCACTCAGCTCAGCTCCCCTCCCAGGGCCCTTTCCTCCTCCCAGGGCCTCCAACACATTCCTGGTTCTCCTGATCGCTTCCATATCCACATAGCACACCCTGCCTCTGTGTCCCCTCTGTGACTATTCACACACATAGGCCTTTTAAACCCGAACTGACTTTAATGAGAATAAAACTTTTTTCTGTTTTTTTGTTTGTTTGTTTTGAGAATAAAACGTTTTTAAAAAATCTCTGGCAAAGAACAATGCAGGGGAAAGGATCCAGGCACAGTCCACCATCTTCCTACAGCCGCCATGCAGGCCCTTCCAACGGTACCTACTCTGACCAAGCACTCTTTCCATAGACCTGCTCCAGTAGCTGTCCACTCCTTTTGGGGGGATGACAAGGATGCTGGCCTCCCCAGGTCCTGTCCCTGAGCCCCTGCCTTGTGTCCCACTTCCAGGATTTCTGGGAATTGATCACCTTTCCCTTGACTCACCTGAACTGTCTATTCCTAGTCTCACACAGGCCCCTCCAGCCCTCTGATTCCCACTAGTTCTAACAGATTTCTCGTTCCTCCAACCTTGCCCTACTTCTCATGTGGAGCCCTCTGACTTGACCCCAGTCCTATCAGCCACTGCTCTCGAGAGCCCGCAATCCCAGTTCCCCGAGGCCCTGCTCTTCTGGACCTGGCTGTACAGGACAGAGTCTGAGCTGTGGCCTTTGCTGCCACTGCCAGTTGCAGCACCAGATTCAAGGAAAGCCAGGCCCTTAGGCTTGGGAGCTGGGAGGGGCTTTGTGCTTCGAGGGGGTGGCACGGCATAGTCATCAGTGGCAGGGTTGTAGGGGAGCTCATAGCCCTCCTCCTTCACCCGAGCCTGGCACCACCATGCATCCTTGGGCTCCTGAGGCAGATCATAAAGGCCCCGGAGAGCAGCTGGGGCCAGGCCCTCAGGTTCATCATAGATGGGGTCCTCTTTGGGGTCTGTCAGCTTGGCCTTCAGTAACTGCTGCTGCACATGTTCAAACAAGTCCCAATAGAGAGATTTCTTTAACTGTGCCCCCTCCCCTGCCTGAGCAGGGGTGCTGTCCAGGGGGTCTGAATATAGGGAATCCTGGGAAGGACCTGGAGGAATGCGCAGGGAGTCTAAGGGTTCAGCATACAGGGCTGGAGGGCTGCGAGTGAGCTCCTGCGTGTCAGCGACGGAAGCCAGCTTCCCCTCTGCCACTTCTTCATGGGAATCAGCTCTGAGAACATCCTGCCCCTGGCCACCCTTGCCCTGGGCCTTCTGCCGGTGGATAGCAGTCTCAACGGCCTGAAAGATGTCATTTCCATGCGCTGTCTGGAAGGTGAAGGTTCCAGGGCCAGAGGGGCAGCGGCGGCCAGCCTCAAAGGAGAACATAACCTAAAAAGAGTGTGGAGGGAAACACATTACTAGAAGCCATCGGGGGAGGTAAGTCACAGGGCTAAACTAGTTAGGGGGTCCACAAAGAAAAGCCTAGCTAGGGAGGGAGGTGGGTTCATGGGCTAGGCAAGGAAGGGTTATCCGGAGGGCAGAGCTTCCCACCTTCCGGCCCTGCCCCCACCTTGCCCCAGGAAACCAGCCCTCCCTGACAGCCCCCCATCCTATACACACCCCACCCCAACCCAGCACCTTGTCCCTTCCATAGCGTCGCAACAGAGTGTAGGGCCAGGAAAGGAGTGGCTCCAGTATCTGACTCTGAGCCCCCAAGGTCAGAAGAGTCAGCCTCTCAGCCTCCACCCTCAGCACGTAGGAGCCGTGCAGGCCACAGCGCTCAGCGGCTTCCGTCCTCTGCGCAGTTACCCAGAACTGGGATCCTGGGAAGAACACACAATTAGCCTGGCACCCGAGGTGGAGGGGACAGGCTGTCTCAGCACTCACTTGGAATCCCGCCCTCAGGAACTTCCCACTTCTCCATGGATCCCTGGACCCTCTAATCAGTCCCTTCCCAGGGTCACCACTCCTTTCCACCACCCCATCCCTGCCCAGCTTCTCAGGCGGTTACCTTCCCAGGTGGGGCTATACAGCGAGTTCTCCAGCATCTCCAGGGCAGAAAGCTTGGGTGGGTTCTCTGCAGGTGCCACAGCCCAGCTGCCTTTCTGGGGTAAAGAGAAAGAGAGCATCGAGGACCCAGTCATTCCCTCAGAGCGGTTCCCAGAGTCTGAGCCAGCCCAGTTCCTCTGCCGCTGTAACTACCGCCACCCCGGGTCGCCTCTGGGGCCCAGTGCGGCTCGCCCCAGCCCCTCGCGGGCAGCCCGGGGCCCCCCTCACCGGAAAGGCATTTAGGCACAGCATTTGCACCCAGGCGGCACCAGAGGGTGCGTCGGCCGCCAGCAGGTGGGAGCGCTGCGCGGTGTCCAGGCGGAAGGCGATGGCTCCAGGCTCAGGGGGGCTCTCCACAGCCACGGGCGCCACGCTCACACACTCGGCCAGACGGATCACTTTGCAGTCCAGGCGGCGCGAGCTCCCTCGGCCCCCTCCAGAGCTCGACCCTTTGTGGTCAAAGAACTCGAGGCGTGCTACGCCGTGGGGGCTGGCCGGGTAGAGCACGGCCCAGGTCTTCCTCCACCTCTGCGGAAGAAGAGCGAGACGCTGGGGAAACAACGGGCGAGCGCTGGCGGCCCGGCCACGACGGGAAAGGAGGGACCGGCGCAGGCCGCCTTCGGGTCTAAGTCTGCCCGACGGGACGAAGTTTGCCAAGAAGGATGCCACTCGGTATTTCCAGGACCAGAGAGGGCGTATCCCAAGGCCGGCGGCAGTCGCTTCAAAGCTGTGTGCAAAGCGGCTTCGCGGGAACGAGTCGGGGCTCTAAGCGACGCCGCGCTCCCGCCCACAACCCTTGTACTCTCTCTTACTGGGCCCTATCGCCCACACTTAGCTCTGATGGGTTCGGTACCCCTGCCCCCGACTACCTTGGTACCGAAACGCTGACTCTGCAAAAAGAGCGGCCCTTCCATCACGGACCCGTCCATGGCCCCCGGCGGTTCCTTCAGCGCTTCCTGGCCCTGAGGGCTGGGGGGCGGAGCTGGGGTGGAGCGGGGCGTGGCCATGGCAGCCCCGCCCCTTCCCGGGACTCTGGACCGCTGTGGTGGAGGAAGAAGCAAGAAGGAAGGGGCGGGGGGACCCCAAATAAGCTGGGCGGTGCCCCCCCTCTACGCCCCCACCCACTGCCAGGGACGCGCACAAGTGTTTCACCAAAAGAAACCTCGCGATTTTGACGAGAGGGCTCTGGCGCCTGGGTTCGGGAGCTGCCTGCACGTCATATGCTCAGCGTGACATCAGAGTGAAGGTCGTGACATCACCTCGAAAATGTCGACGGGCACGCTGGGGCCCCAGAGGGGCCACGTGGGCCCTCATAGCTTCGGTCCACCTTCCGACCCGACCATCCTCCAGCCCGGCTGTTTACTCTCCGCCGAGGCCGGGACTTGGGGGAAAGGCTGGGGGCTGAGGACTGGGAAACTTCCCGGAGTCCCGCGCTGAGCCGCGGCCTCCGCCGCCGCAGAGGCCGCCGCCGGGGCCGGGCCGCGGCCCCTGGCCTCTTGCATGTCCAGCTCTCTGACCGCAGCTGCCTGGCTTCCAACCCGCGGGAAAAGAAAGCTTCTTTGAG